>WAAF01005186.1:0-25167 GCA_013400475.1 Tricholaema leucomelas | reverse complement strand
ATACAAGCAGATATTTACTATATATATACAGTTATATACAGAAATATACGAGGTAAAAGGTAATACAGAAACACAACACCTCTTCCAGAAACCTGAGTCCCCAGGAGGGGCTTCCAACCACCCTTCCAACTTTCCCCCTACCCCTCTCAACCTTACCCGAGTTCCAAGGAAGAATGGAGGTTTGGTCAGGTGGTTAGGAAGCAAAGTGGATTAATCACAGAAACGGCAGAGAGGTTAGAGCGAGAGATGCAGCTTGGAGCTCCCCAGCAGGAGAAGTTGTGCCTTATCTATGTTTTGATTCTTGTTTTTATAGATCTCAGCAAGCCAGTGAGTGAGGTAGACACCAGCCCTGTTTTCCTTCCACTATCTATAATCTAGTTCTTCTCACCAAAACATTTTAGCTAGGCTCAAATTAGCACACAGAATAAAGGTCTGTGCAAACCACAGAAGCAATTATTTGAATATATTTCAGATGAATGTTTGTAGCAGACATCTCTCTTCCTAAGTATGGACAGCACTGCTGGCTATTTTATTTATGTGTTATGCATCTTATTTAAACAGACTTATTTCTGTGGCACATTTTTCTCAACTTCTGTACACCTCTATATTCGCTATATTACAAGATTTTTTTACTGTGTTTAAGTAGTGGATTTGAACATCAAAACTGTTGAAAATAAAGTCCTTTTTTTATCATTTATACTTCTATTTTTTTGTATTTTTTTTCTTTAATCATGGCTTTCTTCACAGGTGGTCTTTTTTATTACACTATTATTGATGTGAGCAAAACACAATCTTTTTTCCCTCTACTATATTTACTCTTCCCTATTTGAGTTATGTTTGTTGCATTTACAAATGACCATGCCTGCAAGGCATTTGGGCACTTAGGTAGGAAATGCTGATACTGAAGTCAGAGCTTTCAGACACTTGTGTCCATTTGTGGTTTTTAGGCAGTATCCATTGCTTATGGATTTCTATCTATCTGCATCCAGATCTCTCAGTAGTTGCATTCTGCTTTTTGCCATGCAAATAGAAAATGAAGGAGAAAAAAAAAAAAAAAGTGAGGAATATACAAGAGTATAATGAAAAAACAAGCCAAGAATCAAAATGGTCTTGACATAAGCACTTTTATATATATATACTGAAAGAACAATACCATCTTTTCAATCTTGGGAGAAGACACATTACAAGTATTTGATAAATGGGCATAAAATAAAACTTTGAATATAGAAGGCAAAACTAACATTCTTCTTGGACTTTTCTAGTGGTAGGAGTCACTTCAAAGCAAAGACTAGAGAAGTATTCAAAAACACTTTTTCTTTTGTTGCCTCCCAGTATGTAAATAAGATTAAATAGTGAAGTTCAGCATACAAACTAGTGATTAAAGCAGCCAAAGACCATCAAAAGGCAGCATGGCAGAACCATAAAAATGAGTCCACCTCTGCCCTGGAAATGGCCCAGTTTTATTTTCTGTCTGCTATCTTGCCATAACAAATAGGAGTACCTTTGACCACATCTACAGACCTGTGGGAAGGGCACTCCTTATTTCTCCAACCAGGTTAAGCAAAAAATTGATCTCAGCCTTTGTGCAGTCAAGCTTTTCTTCCCTTACATCCTCTTTGTCCATTATTAATCAGGAGATTTACTGTTTCTTGGGCTGGATTTTTATTACATTAGATACTCAGGGTCAGATCTTACCTGATTGCAGAATTTGTAGTAAACTACCTGAGTAAAGTACTTGCCTTCTGTGCTAGAGATAAAATCTGATCCTAAGTAAAACTCCAAAATAAACATATTTACTTCTTTCCTAATTTTTGCTGTATTTACCCCAAACAATTTAAAGAATGCTGGAGAATGTAAAGCTTGCTTGTGAGCAGACAGAAATTATCTTTTGGTGAGTTCACATTCAAAATCCTATTTCTATTTTCTTCACGCTTTTTCAGCCTGAGAAAAACAGGGGTGTTAGCACACTGTTAAACTACAATCCCATGCAAAAGACACAGATTAACACTATGTTCTGCTGAGATATATCACTTATTAATTGTGTCTACAGGTATTGAAAAACATGTATAGAGTATGAATAATGCAAATACCATTTTAATTGAAAAGTCAAAAATCTTTGCATGAACTGACATCCTAGTCTACTGAAGTGAGCTGTGCTATATCTTGCCACTGATGCAGTGTGATCTTAACCATCTGTGTCTTCTGCCCTCTCCTTGTCCTCCCCTGTTTTTTTGCTATCTGCTTTTGTGTGTATGCTGGGATGACATGGGACTCTGATTAGGCTCTTCTATAACATAAATAAGCAGGTAGATGAAAAAAATCCCAAGACTCAAAAAAACTTTCAGAATGTAAAACAAGTATACCTCTCCACCCTTCCCTAGTCCTGTGTTTTGGAGAGCCTTGAATCTCAGTATTACTGAAACTGCGGTCCAAGAAGCTCAAGTGAAGACTATTATAAATTTCTCTTCAAGCGTTACCAAGGGGAAAATAATTAATGCAAGATATTTTTTCAAAAATTAATATTGTTTATTAATTTTGATATTCAGGACTTTGCCACCCCCGACCAATAATTTTAATAATAATCAGTTCTTTGCACTGTCATGGAAACATTCTATAGATAATAAGCAAATCTAGTAATAGCCAGCAAAATATACAAACACTAATTGAACTGGAAGAGAAGATTTCCATGGTCAAATGTTGCTTGCGGTCAATATACTGCTTGCCCACTAGGTGGACTCAAGGAGCTCCTTCTGCTTATGGCGGAAGGCAATGGGAGAATTGCAAAGAAGCTTTTAAGCATTTACTCATAAAATTATTATTCGACTCGCAAGGGTTATGTCGCAGAGAGGTATTCTGCTGCCTAAGCCAATTGTGGCGGAGGGGAGAAATTAACTGGTGTGAGATAATATTCTATAAAGTATATAATTTATTAACTTCAATATTCTGAACTCAAGCCACCCCCAATCACTGAATTTTAATTTCAATATCTGTTCTACATGGTTATGGAAAACATCCTAGGAATAACATCAAATAGTAACTTGTTAATAACTAGCAAACATTCAAACTATAAACAGAGAGAAATTTCCCCATGGCAAGTGTTGCTTGTGGTCAATATGCTGCTTGCCCAGTAAGTGGGCTGAAGCTCTTTCTGCTCTGTGGCAGAAGGCAATAGAAATTACAGAGGCATTAAAGCATTTACTCACAGATTCTGATTAATTATCAATCACACTCCGGGGCTACGTCACAACCTATTACAAGTGTCCAATCTTCAGGGGACTCTGCCCGTGGATGTCAAGGCTGGAATCCTCCTGGCTTCAGGGGAAAGTAGAATCTTTCCTGGCTTCTGGGGAAAGGACAGTCTCTGACCTTGTTCTCCTGGCTTCTTCTGGATGCTCTGTCCAGGGATTCTTAGGCAGGACCTTTGGGTGCAAAGGCAGGATGTTGTGCAGTCTCAGCACGATGTCACGCTGACCATACAGGCCGATCGCAGGCAGAAAATTCAGGGTCTTCTCCTGGTAACTTCACGGCAGTGGAGTTTACCAGGCAGTGATAAGGCAGCGGGCATGCAATGGGGTGCACGACTGCACGGGAAACTGAGCTCCATAGATACAGGCAGGCTTAAGCACAATAATGAGAGTGAGCGAGGGAGCGAGTGAGCATGTTGTTTATTTGTGTACCCCTATTTATCAAATGTGGGCTGAAATTAATGGCCCATTGGCCACCAAAATGACCAATCAGCTTGTCAGTCAGCCAAACCTTTACCATAATAGGCAAAAGCCACAGGCCTGGACCTTCCAAATATGGGAATAGCATGGGCCTGGCACCAGGCAGACATGAGCTGGGCGCATGGGCTTACACAACCGTTACACAACCGGGACCCTGGGCAGCCCAGACTTTATGGCACCAGGGCTATCGTGTTTCTTTGTGCTTGTTTATGTGTTTACCTCTAGTATGGGCAGCAAAACATGTCCAGGCAGGGCAAGGCATGAACAAGCCTATTTTGGGGCCTGTGGGCCCTCCACGACAGGTTAGCCACAGTGCCCAAAGGCTTTCAGGGTATCCTGTGCTGTTGGCCACTGAGACTTAATTCTTCCCAGACTTCTGAGGAAAGGAGGCAGACAATCTCTGACTTTATCTGCTGGCTTCTCTGGACAATCTATGCATCTCCAGGACTTCTAGTCTTAGCAGGAGACTTTCAGGTGCAGGCAAGGATATCTTCTAATGTACAGTCTCAGCACAATGTCACACTTGGCTATGCAGGCTGATCATGTGGAGGCATTTAGAGGCTGTTTGTGGTAAACTTCCAACAGTGGAGTTTTCAGGCAAACAATAAGGCACTAAGCAATGGCAGCAGGCAACAGCAGGAATGACTACAATGGCAGAGCACGGCAGAGCACAACAGAGCATGTTGTTTGCCTGTATTTCTTTTTATCAATGTGGGCTGGGATTAATTGCCCTTTAGACACAGAATAGCCAATCAGAATGGCAGTTAGCCAAATCTGACCATATAAGGTAAAGCTTACTTTACACAGATTTGGGAAAAGCACAGGCCTTGCACAAGGCAAGCACAAGCTAAGTTTGTGTACCTTTACCACAGGACTCTGGGTAGGCCAGGACATGTATAAACCTATTTTGGGCCTATCAGGCCTACCACGACACAAGGAAGTCTGGTCTATACATAAAATACAAGGACTTCTTCAAAGCATTCTTCTTCAAAGCTTGAACAACCAAGAGGATATCTTTTCACTGCCCTCTGTCTTGAAGAAACTTTCCATCTAGTGGGAAAAGCACTGAAAGCCCACTTTGGAAGTGTGCGTCTCCATCAGCCAACAGCCAGATTAGCAGTCAGTCCTACCAGAGTTGCCGATGGGCAGAAGTGGGAATTTTGCAGCACTGATCACTCTGATAGGGCTTCACCCATCTGCATCAGCTGTAGATTCATCTTCTTAGATGGGTTTGGGAGAACACTCTCCCTAGGCAGGCATGAGCTGTAAACATCAGAGCTCATGCTGCGAACTGTCCTTGGGCTGCGAACTGTCCTTGGGCTGTCTGGGGCCAGGACAGTAAGCTGTAAACAATGAGCACCCCACATACACCTGCAGGGGGCTGAGCTTGCCATCCCATGGGGTGGACACCAGGGGATTGAGTAACCTATTGATACCTTCTTTATAACTCTGAACCAATCTGTACCTTCGACTTGTGTAAACCTCAGCTAGTTTTGCACACCTCTTCTAAAGGGGTATATAAGCTGTTGCACTTCCGGAATAAAGCTGTACTGTACTGCACTGCACTGAGCATAAGGCTGCTGGCAGCTAACTGAGCCCTTGTCAGTACCCCGATCGATTCTCGGCCTCTCCCAGCGGCCTGCCTCCCGCAGATGGGCACACTACTGACTAATGTTATTGTGATATATGGGCCTTGTCTAAAGGAAATACACCTCCAGGCTCCAGGCTATTGCTTATCTTGTCACAGAGCACAGAGCTATGCTGCAGTTCTACAGCATGGGTGAGAAAGTGCAGCACGTGGGTGAATCCCTGTTGCTAGCAGAGATAAGCACTGGGTACCACATGGGCAATCTGCACATGTCCTGCTGTAAACAGATGCCTCTGTCCTGCCCTTCCCAATGCCCATCAAAGGTTGGCAGTAGACTGAGAATGAGCCCTGATTTATTTTCTTCTAGTGTGCCTGGGAAGACCTGGCACAACACAGTTGTCAGCCAGACTGGCCTTGACAAGTATCATATGCTCTACTGCACTTGTTAGCTACCTGCATTTCTAACCAGCCTTGTTGTCATTTATCCTGAAGAGCAGGTGTGTAAGCATCTTTGTGTAACAGCTTAAGAGGCAATAGTCAGATTTCTTAAGTACAACTCTTGTTCAGCAAGACAAAGGATACACAGTCTTTTTCTTACCTAGTTGAAGATTAGTTTTGTACTCTCTCTCTCTGCGCAGCCTGGCCTGAATGTGTCATATAATGGCTATTAAGCACTTCTTTTAAATAATTTCCCTGTGGTTGGAAAATGCCCCAGCGTTCACATTACTGTCATGGAGGGCCCATAGGCCCCAAATAGGCTTACATATGCCTTGCCTTGCCCGCACATGTTTTTCTGCCCAAACCAGAGGTAAACACATTAAATGGATAAAGGGGGCACAACAAACCTGGTGCCATAAAGTTTGGCCTGCCCAGGGCTCCTGATTGTGTAATGTGGTTGTATAAGCCCACACACCCAGCTCATGTTTACAGGGTGCTAGGCCCCATATTTGGGAGATCCAGGCCTGTGGATTTTGCCTATTATGGTATGCTTGGCTTACTGCCAAGTTGATTGGTCATTTTGGTGGCCAATGGGCCATTAATCTTGGCCCACATTTGATAAATAGAGATACACAGGTAAACAACGTGCTCGCTTACTTGCTCCCTCACTCTCATTATTATGCTTAAGCCTGCCTGTATCTACGAAGCTCAGTCTTCCGTGCAGACATGCACCGCATTGCACGCCCACTGCCTTATCATTGCCTGGTAAACTCCACTGCCGTGAAGTTACCAGGAAGCAGACACACTTGTCTGCACGCGATAGGCCTCTGTGGTCAGCGTGACACTGTGCTGATACTGCATGGCATTGTATTCCCTCTGCACCCAAAGGTCCTGCCTAAGAATCCCTGGACAGAGCGTCCAGAAGAAGCCAGGAGAACAAGGTCAGAGACTGTCCTTTCCCCAGAAGCCAGGAAAGATTCTATTTTCCCCTGAAGCCAGGAGGATTCCAGCCTTGACATCCACAGGCAGAGTCCCCTGAAGATTGGACACTTGTAATAGGTCGTGACGTAGCCCCGGNACTTGTAATAGGTTGTGACGTAGCCCCGGAGTGTGATTGATAATTAATCAGAATCTGTGAGTAAATGCTTTAATGCCTCTGTAATTTCTATTGCCTTCTGCCACAGAGCAGAAAGAGCTTCAGCCCACTTACTGGGCAAGCAGCATATTGACCCCAAGTGGCATTAAGCCACGGGAAAAAAATCCTCTCTCTATTTATATTTTGAATGTATGCTAGTTATTAACAAGTTACTGTTTGATATTATTCCTAGAATGTCTTTCATAACCGTGTAGAACAGATATTAAAATTAAAATTTAGTGATTGGGGGTGGAGAGAGTTCAGAATATTGAAGTTAATAAATTATATATTTTATAGAATATTATCTCGCACCAGTTGATTTCTCCCCTCCACCACAATTGGCGTAGGCAGCATAATACCCCTCTGCGACAATTACTCACACTTGTCAAATCTGTGAAAGATAACAAAATATCCCTCTGGTATTAGGAGGCTTTGGACTGTTTTTCAAGACACTGTATTTAGCTTAAAGTACACTCTGAATCTGGGTGTTAGGATGAAGAAAGTATTTGCATGCCTGAGTGAGGAGGACTGTCCAGACCAGCTTCTGATCCTTACTTCACACTAGTAACTGTAGTGGTTTGGGTGTTCCCTGCCCCCCCCCACTTTTAGAAATCACCCAGACTAGACTCAGCCTGCTCTGGAAATATGAATGAAGCTTATATTTACAGCTGGCACAATATAAAGCAGATATTTACAGTATATACAGTTATAGTCAGAAATATACAAGGTAAAAAAAATAATACAGAAACACAACTCCCCTCCCAGAAACCTGAGTCCCCAGGAGGGGCTCTCAACCACCCCTTCACCTTCCCCCTACCCCTCTCAACCTTACCCCAGTCCCAAGGAAGAATGGAGGTTCAGCCAGGGGGGGTAGGAAACAAAGTGGATTAGCCAAGGAAACGGAGGGTGTGGTTAGGAGAGAGAAAGATGCAGCCCAGAGCTTGCCAGTGGCAGAAGTGGCTTTATCTATGTTTGCTTTTTATTCTTATACATCTCAGCGAGCCTATGAGTGAAGTAGACATCACCATTGTTTTCCTTTTACACCCTGTAATCTAGTTCTTCTCACCAAAACGTTCTAGCTAGCTTCAAACTAGCACAGTGACCTACTTGACCCTGGAGCTCACTTGGGGCCTGCTCACTAGCATGACCTTCTGACATGGTATAACTTTCTATTTCTTTATCAAAATAGAGTTATTAAGGTATTTTTAGCTTTAGCTTGTGCACATGGAAACTAAAGGCAGTTTTTTGGTGCCTGTGTTAAGTTAGGTGCCTAAGCAATTGAAAAGCATCTAAGGTGCATGCTTGTTCAGGTTGAAACATGTTCTTAACTGCACAGTTATACAGAGTCTGGTCCAGTATAGCCCTCATCTCAGATAGCCTTGTGAGAAAAGGCATGGGTAGCACCCATGTTATTGTCTGCTAGTTGTACTATATAAAACAAATACATTTCCTCTCACAGGACTACTAGGTCCTCTTCATCTGATCCTGAGTCAGGACATGTAAATTAAGGTTAAAGTGCTATTATTGCAAAACAATAGGGTAGAGATTACCTACCCAAAAAGTAATCTCATCTCTGCCCTCAGTGAGGAATCTCAGGAAAGTACTGCACATGGTTCATCAATTCCACCACTGAGCACATCCAGACAACCCCAAAGCAAGTTTGTTGTTCTGTTGTTTTGTTTTGTTTTTAGCCTTTGCACCCTTGCCTTTTTTATTTTGAAATAAGCCCTCTACAGCTCAGACTTATCTCAAGTGATGTCTGTCTTTCATTTAATGCAGTACAGGTTCAGACTGACTCCTTGAGCTGATCCTGCCACCTTTTTCAGAATAATGGTATGCCTTTGTGAGAGTGCAATTCATATCCCCACAGCTACTGAGCTCAAGGACGAGGCCTCAACCACCTCCCTGGGCAACCCATTCCAGGGTCTCACCACTCTCATGGTGTCAAGGTCCGGGGAACAGGGATTAACAGTATCTCTGTCCCAAGGAGCAAGACCTGTTCTTATGGATTTCTGTGTTGTGAAAGTAAGGTGCAAATGAGACCATATATCACCACGAAACTATTTATTAAAGGATAAGGTTGGACAAAACAGAGGGAGAGAGGGGGAAGGGGGGGAGAGAGAGAGAGAGAGAGAGATAAAGAGAACGATGGAGAAGAAGAGAGAAGGAGAAGCAGGGAAGGAAAAGAGCTGTGATCATATTACCCTCAGTCGCAGGCTGGGGTGGGGGGAAGAGAAAGACGGGTGCGTGGCCCAGGGATGATCTTCTGCGGAGTCCGTCAGGGGTCCTTCTGGTGGTCTGGTGGAAGTCTGCCCTTGGTGGTCTGATGCTGGTCCCACTGGTGGTCCGATGAGAGTGCCACTGGATGCTCTGGTGGGAGTGCCACTGGAGGTGCCACACTTTGGCAGGCATTCCCTCCTGCCTTTTATACAGTTTTCCACCCGTGTCCAGCTGCAGCTCCCCAGGAAATCTTCCTGTGTATTCTCGTACATTCGCAGGGGTCTGGCGCCACCAGGGGGAGGACCTCCACCACCTCCCTGGCTGTACCTGTCCACATCCTGAATACACATTGATTCTCACACAGGCCTTTTCCCTTCGGGGTAGCTGAGATAAGCCGTAGGCCTCCTGGGCATTCCAGCCAGGCTGAAGTGCAGGAGTTTCGAAGGTGTTGTCTGTTGATTTGCATCTCTGAGCTTTAGGCCAAGCACCAGAGTCTGAGTCTGAGTCCCGGAAACTAACAAAGGCAATCTTTATCTTCATTGATGAACGAGATGCCATCTTTATCTTTGTTGATGAACAAGCGAGAGGCTTTAGACTCTCACACATGGTGAAAAACTTTGTCCTCAAGTCCAATCTGAATCTCCCCACCTCCATCTTTGCTGCATTCTCCCTAGTCCTGTCACTCCCTGATATCCTGAAAAGTTCTTCCCCACAACTTTTGTAGGCCCCCTTAAGATACTGTAAGGCCACAATAAGGTCACCTCAGAGCGTCCTCTTCTCCAGACTGAACAGACCCAACTCTTTCAGTCTGTCCTCATAGCAGAGCTGCTTCAGCCCTCTTATCATCCCAGTGGCTCTTCTCTGGACACGCTCCAGCACATCCACATCCTTCTTGTAATGGAGGCTCCAGAACTGGACACAGTACTCCAGGTGGGGTCTCACCAGAGTGGAATAGGGGGAGAGGATTACCTTCCTCGACCTGCTGGCCACACTTCTCCTGCTGCAGCCCAGGATCTGGTTGGTCCTCCGGGCTGCAAGTGCACACTGCTGGCTCATGTTGAGTTTCTCATCCAGCAGCACCCCCAAGTCCCGTTCCTCAGGGCTGCTTTCCAGCCAGTCACTGCCCAGCCTGTAAACTTGAACAAATATTCCCAGGAAGATTCCCAGGGACATCTGCATACAGGTATTTGGGCACAGTAGGGTGAGAAGGTAAATGAATAGAAAAAGACAAAGACCAAAGGCAAAGAGAGTTAGACTATGCTTTTTTGCTATTCCTAGATCCTAGTTATAGGGAGGTGAGGTTGGCCTTTCATTATGCTCTTGGCCATTTGTTGTACTCTTGCTGCCTGAAGGAGTGCATTTCAGTGACCAGCAGATGTGATTTCTAAGCACTGCCACAGAAGAAATGATAATAACAGATCAGATGAGACTTCAAATATGATGAGCTTAAATTCACTGGTGCCTAGCACTGAGTAAAAAAAACCCTGAAGCCAGGCAGTATTTGTTTGGGTGAGTAACCCACTTGTGGCATTCCACTGACAGCTACCTTGTTCCATCTGTGTACCTGCAGCTAAGAAACTGTACATTATTTACTGAGGCAGCAAATTAATGCCAAGCAGCACCAGCACCTTAGTGCTCAGTGGGTCATACATAAAACATGACTCCTTCTGTGAGGGCATGCTGTGCTGGTGGAAAACAGGCTGAGAAGGGAAAGAGTGTGTGATATGAGGAATTTGGGGCAGCAGAGGTATGATTCTTCAAGAGAGCTGAATAATGAGCAGAGTGAATCAAAGTCAAGCTTCCCAGGTGACCTGTGAGTTAGTATGGTGGGATAGAAAGAGAAAAAATTTAAAAAGCAGCATCTCTTGCAAGACTTGGCAGCAAGCATTGGAGGTGAGGTTGAAGAGAATGGTTTCTTTCTCCCTCCCAGGTATATTTTCTCTGCATATGGAGTAGAGTTATGAAAATCTTTGGTTTTCTGAAAAATCATCAGGAGCATTAAGTAGATCTAGCCATCTGCACAGTGAGATGTTCTTTCAGCTCCACAGTCCTCTGCCACACTTGCCTCTACCTACTGACTCTGATTTCAAGTGTGCTGAGCTCTAAAGCACCTTTGTTCTAAAGTCAATCACCTTATCAGCATGAGCAGTTCTCAGCTGTGCCAGTCTCTGTAGCCCTTGCATATCTCCTACCAAAATCCCTCACAGGGCCAGTAACAAGGTTTTCACCTTCTCAGTCTACCAAAGCCTTAACATGTTGCAGTTTTTTAAAAACATTCTGTAGCCTGGGAGAAGTCACTGCAGCTTTGACTGAGTTTGGAGAGGAAACCAAGTAATGTATTTATTTCTTTAAATATGAAAAGAAACCTCCTTTCTTCTTGACAAGGTTTTTAATGGTCCTCAGGCTTTCCTGGAAAAAAAAATCCATGCAAGGGCTTTCCAGGCAACTCTGTCTTGGTGCCAGGTAGATTTTGGGGCAAACTAGGAAATCCCATCCTATTGGATATGTATCAGGCTGTGAATCAGTGCAAAAGGTCTCACTTAACAGCAATAGGAAGCAGCTTCTTACCTGTGACGTTAAAAAATTGTCTTGTGGCTATGGAAAGGTTATCCCAGGGTTTATGTTTCTTATCCTTTGCTCAGGGAGGATTACCTATAGAAAGGAGCTGAAACTCCACAGCAGGATGTGAACACCAAAGATCAGTCCCCAAGTGCTGTTCACCATCATTTATGTCTCCTCATTTTAGGAATGTAATTTGATATGCCCAGTACAAGCATTTGGTGGGGTGATGTCTGGAGATCCCTTTCATATAGCAACTGGATTAAAAAAAAATTCAGAGGATCTGTAAGACCTTCATTATTCAGATTCAGCAGGAAGGTACAGTCCTGACTTCTGAAAAGGATCAGAGAAAAACAAGTGAAAAGTAGAATAATGAGGACTTTGAATTCACTTCTGTCTGTAATTTTGCACCAGGGTCCTTTGGGCAGTTCAGTGCACTTGATGCTCTCTGATTTAAGAGGAACAGACTTCAGCTGTTTTTTTTTCTTGTAGTTTCAAGTATTCAAGTATATATCCCAAATTTCTGCAGCTGAAGGTGTTGTGTTCAATTAATGCAGTGGTAAGTGACTGCCTGAGCAAAGGAGGCACTACTGTGATTTGTCACTAGATGTTTTTCTTCTTCCCTGGACTTCCTAAGCCAAATATCACTGGGACAAAAAAAAAGTTGCATGCAATGAGCTCACCTATACTAAGTTAGAGAGTTCCCTGTGTCCCATTTTCAGTTGCATGAGTTATCTCCAACAGGATAACCAGTACTTGCTCTGATCTACAGCTATCAGTAACACCTCAATCTTCTTTACACAATTATTTCTTTTCCTCTTAAAGACCAAATAGTCCCCTAAAGTATTTGATGCCATAGGATTATTGCAGATTTAAACATTTGGGATCATAAATTAATGTTGGCATTGGCTTATCTTCATAATGGGCGTCTTTTCACTGCAGAAATGTAAATCTGGTAGAGTACATACAAGAGCATTGAGTGCAAAATACCTTGATTTTCTCTATAGTTTCATCTCTTTCTGATGTTGTACTCAACATCACTATCCTGTAATATAAATACTAAATCACCTGATCAACATAAGGTCTGTAAATAGTTACTGTACTCAGGATGTATCAAACTGGACAGACTTTTAATCCAGCATGACTATTGCATTTTCCATCCCACAGCTCATTAATTTCTATGAACAATAACTTGTTGACAGTTGGTTCAGTGACATGCCACTCAGCATTACTTCTTTGCATTGTAGCAAAAGAAGAATATGAGATAAATATGATGCTAAGGTTCAACCATTGACACACTAATAGTACTGCTGTGTTACTTTTTATTTAGTGACATGGACAATGAGCCATCTTGTCTTTGTCTCTTCTTCACTTTGAAGATAAAGTGTATAAAGAGTAGCTCTGCAATGTTATGAGAAGAGCAGAGAGAAGCTCCTGGAGCTACGTTGTTCTATTTTTCCTCATGTAATTAAGCATACTCAGCCTATTTGTTGTGTTGTAATCTTGTTGTCCAGTCCTGATCTTCTGTTACACTTTTATGAGACAGCAGAATTATAGCTTAGTTTATAGACTGTTACTCCTGATGGCTCCTTCCATTTTCAAGGCAGTATATATGCTGTGTAAATGCAGCTGCGGGCCAAATAGTTAGGTATAAATCTCTGATCTGGTTCTTTGCTAATAAGAAACAGATTCTGAAGAAATTGTTAAACCAACCTGATTGTTGCTTCTTTTTGTTCTTATCATAGGAATTTAGTCGTGAAATACAGATAAATGATGGAAGGATAGGGGAAGTGTTCCACCTTAAAGAATGTACCATTTCTTAATTTACAGAAAACCTGAGATCTATTTAGGATGGTAATATAAAAGTTGAATCTTCAATGTACTTCTTTTATATCCTATTATCATCATGCTGCTTTTAAACACATACTATCTTCAATAATGTCTTTTTAAGACCTGGTTAGCAAACACATGAAAAATAAATGCTAGCCACAGCTGAAATACTGATGGGCTTCACATGGACAGATACGCAATTTGTTCTGCCTGACTGAGAAATTAAAATAGTCCTTTGTCTCTGCTCTGAATTTCATGCTATGTTGTTCCATCATTCAAAAAAAATAATAAAAAAAAATCACTGCAGCTGATAAAGGCTAGCCCAGAGAGTTGTTTCTGTTTGGCTCATCCCTGGCAGGTACTATCAGCAGTGCCAAAGTACAGGAGGTCCATGGAGCTCAGCAAACTCACAAATGGGATACTCTGCCATGGGAACTCAGCCTAAAACTTGACAGCAGCTTTGCTTTCCTTGGGAAGCTCTTATGGTTCTAGATCTACTCTATTCTAATTATGCCAGAGGAGGAATTACCTGGCTTTATCTCAAAAAATGCGTGACCATAACCTTGTTGTGGCTGCTTATTCTTTTCAGAGGACAGAAATAGTATCAGCACTGGCAACTACAATAGAAAGAGCACCAAGTGCTCTAAATTTTAGCGCTCAGTTGCTCTCTAAGGCTGAGAAATCTGAGGCAGACAAGAGAGAAGCATTTTTTCCTGTTTTCTCATGGTGTCAATGGCACGAATTAAAAACTTTCACTCTTTTATTTCACTACTTGCTACCTAATACTGTGGTCTTCATTCTTATAAGCCTAAATTATTGCTTAGAGAGTAAGAAATAATAAAGACTTAAAGAAAACTGGCAGTATGATTTGCTTTAAACATACCACCCTGGGAGATATTTCCTCCTATTAAAAAAATGTTTTCTGCACTTCTAAAAGTTCTGTTCTCCCTAGTCTTCCACTCTCCGTAGCCTGAAAAGTGATTTCCCTGGGCAAATGAGTTTGAGCTGCAGACACCTCAGGGGATGATAATTGGGTATTTAGCACTTCTATAGCATTCGGTTTATCAGCTGCTGCTAACACAAGCCTCTGGTTGTTAAACAGAAAGGTCTCTATCAGATTCTCTCTCATGCCTGTGTCAAAGCGCTGGCTTCCCATTTCTTTCCCTGTGTCTTTCCTGTCCTCTTCTTAAAGGCAGATTACGCATTTATCTCAATACTTTTACAACAACCTGACAAAATTCCAGTTCTACATTTTGCAGCCTCTTTGGAGCCCCGGCTTCTTTCTTCCCTCAGGGCTTTTCCTATCACATCTCAGGTGATCAAAGATCACTCCTTTGCCCAGCAAAGTAGAGCTTTTAACATTTGGCTGTCACAAGATATACCTCTCACAGAGAGAAAAAAATTCAGAGAAGCTTTCACCTCTGCTTCTTCTTCACCAAGCATCGACCTCCCATAACTCATTCCCTACTTTTTTCCAGACCTCATCGCTGAACAATTGGCTTAAGTCTTTTAAATATCCCCTCCTTTGACTTCACAACAAAAGCTTCACCAAGTCACCCTCCTTTAGAGGCACGTCCCACTTTTGTGTGAGCTGCAACAAAATCTTTACCACAGTCTTTTCTACTGCCAATGCAGCAAGCCCCATCCCGTGGATCTTTTGTGGATCCACTCCTGCCACTCTTGAGCAGCTTGGCTTACCTCCTTGCTGGCCAGCGGGATCCCCTGCTTTCTGCAGCCAAACTGCATCTGACTCTCCCATATTGAGTACCGTGTTGGGGTCACCAGATGCCAGGGTTTTCCTTGATTATGCAGGGATCGAAATGACATGGAACACCAATATGATGCATAAGTCAAACCTTTATTGCAGGCTAAATGCAATGCTTATACAGAGCTCTAATTGTTCAGCATACAACATGTATAATTCTGATAGGTTGCATAGGTTTAGTACATGCTGTTCACACCCCCTAGGAGCAAACTTGATTGGCCGGCCCTCTTAGTCCTCTAGCACAGCTAACTTTGAACTTTCTCTGCCAACTTCCTCAAGGTTGTTTTCCTTGATGCTGTACTCTCTTACCTCGTATCCTCCTCTATGTCCTAATGTTATGCCTTGTGTTTGGTTACTTCAGATCATTCAGCCCTGCCCATACCCTGCGGGCGTTGCACCCCAGAATAACAATTCAAACACCAATATGATTAAATAATTATTCTCCAATAATCCCCCTTTATTGCAGTGATACAGCAACTTATATGCTAACTTGGAAGAGGCATCCACAGCTAGATTAGTTAAGACTGGTACATGTGGAAGGTGCAGATAGGCTTAAGGCTATGTGTAAGGTACAGATAGGTTAAACTTATATAAATAACCTGTAGGGTCAGCCTCCTGCGACCAGCAGACCCTGCCTTCTTGCAGCTGCATGTAGGGGCTTGTTTTTATCATCTTAGTTCCTGCCTCTGGAATAGACTCAAGGGCACTTTGCAGCACAGGTTGCTCATGGTTATCAATTCATGTTCTCTGTTAGTGAGAAATCTGTCCACAATACCCCAACATAACACCGACCTCATGAGGTTCAATAAGACCAAGTGCAAGGTCCCGCATCTGGGTCGAGGCAATCCCAAGCACAAATACAGGCTGGGCAGTGACTGGCTAGAGAGCAGCCCTGAGGAGAGGGACTTGGGGGTGCTGGTGGACAAGCAGCTCAACATGAGTTGTAGAGCCTCTATTACAAGAAGGATGTGGACGTGCTGGAGCATGTCCAGAGAAGAGCCACTGGGATGATCAGAGAGCTGGAGCAGCTCTGCTGTGAGGATAGACTGAAAGAGTTGGGTCTGTTCAGTCTGGAGAAGAGGAGGCTCTGAGGTGACCTTATTGTGGCCTTACAGTATCTTAAAGGGGCCTACAAAAAAAAGGTGGGGAAGGACTTTTCAGGATATCAGGGAGTGACAGAACTAGGGAGAATGGAGTGAAGCTGGAGGTGGGTAGATTCAGACTGGACTTGAGGAGAAAGTTCTTCACCATGAGAGTGTGAGACCCTGGAATAGGTTGCCCAGGGAGGTGGTTGAGGCCTCGTCCTTGAGGTGTTTAAGCCAGGCTGGATGGGGCTCTGTCCAGCCTGATCTAGGTTAGGGTGTCCCTGCCCATGGCAGGGAGGTTGGAACTAGATGACCCTTGTGGTCCCTTCCAAACCCGATTGATTCTATGATTCTATGATCAAGTGTTATCACTACTGGAGGAAGATGCTGCAAAAACATACCATTAATTGCAGAACGTGCACATAATTAGAAAAGACTGAGCTGAGACTTAAAATCTCTGAACGTGATGGGAGAAAATTAATTTCCTAGTCAGTTTCCAACAAAAATAGCAAAGATGGACAGAGTGACTTTTCAAACAAAATTTTTGGGCACAACAAATTAAAGCACAGAATGGGTGTTAATGTGTAGTTGATGGAGATGGGGCTTTACCATTTCACAGGGAGTCTGCGATTTTCAGTGCCTTTCACACGTCTTGTTCCGTTGTTTCAACAATAAAAGGTTTTCTTTGTCACATGGAAATGGCAGAGGTGAGTTTTATTCTGTACACTCCAGTATCTGAAATTAAAGTCTAACAGCTACAGACAGCTATGTAGGAGGGTATCTTATGAGAAAGTGCACATTTGCCATCAGGGGGAGAGTACAAGATGTTGTAATCTTCCTCACCAGAATTATCTTATAAGGCTTCTTGTAGGTTAAGGGAAATTAGCAGTTAATTTATATAACCATAAAGAAAGTCCTCCAGAGACTAGAGTGTCCCAGAGGCACAGCAACCTGTCCCAAAGGGAGGCCCAGGGTGTTGAAATCTGTAAATCTGTTATTCTATTTCCCTGTAAGGGAGTTCACAGCTAATTTTTGCTCTTTCCCTTCTCAACAGGCCTTTATCTCATGGTTTGTGTGGGAGAGCAGCCTTCTACAGGCCTTGGCTGGCAGGCTCATTTCTGGCTATGCCATTGGGCCTGTTGAGGCCTGTGGGGGGGCACTGAGGTGTGGATTTTGGCCTAGTTAGGGCTTTGGACGGTTTTGGCATGAGGAGAGAGTGGTAAGACCAGGTCAGAGGACTGGGCTGTGGCTGAACATGAATTTGTGTGGTTTGCATTTCTATATATATTTGTGAATAGTATTTTGATTTAAACTTCCAATCCAGTGTGCAGCATTTTTATTTTTCTCCTTTGGGACCTTTCTGTCCTTTTGCTCCAGGCAGCTTGTTCCTGAAAACATGGACAGCTGCTCTTTTTCTCTTGTGGTAAATTTGATTAAAAACATCCATCTGGGTCTCCAGACATCAGACAACACACCCACATCAGAAATTCAGTCTGGTCTGTATGTAATAACCAGGCCATTTTATGCAAAGGCAGAAAAAAAGTCAATTTCTTCTGCAAATGTTGAACTAACACTATCTGAGATTATTTTCATAGCAGTGATCTACAGTTCTACCACAAATCAGTTGGCCTGAGATGACTCAGGTATTTGTGATTATGTGAAAATGTTCTTAAGCACTGACACATATAGCAGCTATTCTCCAGCCTTACCCATTTACATTTAAAAAAGTAGAGAAGATTAGATAATATTCAGGAAAGACAATGTCTGGCAGCAGGCTACCACCATCAGAAAAATATGTCCAAATTATGTGCTCTCATTTCTGTGTCCTAAAACATCTCCAGAAATGGACTAAAATGTGGAGGAATTGTCCTTAACTGTTGCGCAAAGTTTACAGGTTAAAGGATAAGCAGCTAGCTTTTGCAGAACAGTCCTGAATTTCCCTGGAATTTTTTACTCCATGTGCACAAAAACATCTCAACCAATTTTTTTCATGACCTTTAAAACTAGGAACATCCTATCAGCTTCTTTTTCCAGTGCTGTCATATTATTCCAAGAGAATGAATGGCATTTCCTTTAGAAGCAGTTTAGTACATAATGTTTCAAAAGCTCCAGAATTATGGACAACATCTTCCATAACAGCATTTTTTATTTGAGCATGCAGGCTACACCAGCAGAACTAATTAAGGGTGTTAATATCTGTTATGAAGAGGAAAATTAATTAATGTGTTGTGGTAGGCCTGATAGGCCCAAAATAGGCTTATACATGTCCTGCCTTGCTTAGGCACATTTTTCTGCTCCATGAGAAAGGCAAGCACAGGAAAAAGACACAAAAGAACCTGTAACCACTGAGTCTGGCCTGCCTAGGGTCCTGTGGTAGACAAGGTACACAATAAGTTTGTGCCTGCCTAGTGCAAGGTCTGTGCTTTTTCCAAATTAGGGAAAAGCGAGCCTATGGCTTTGCCTAATATGGTAAGGTTTGGCTAACTGCCATCTTGATTGGCTAGTCTTGTGTCCAAAGAGCAATTAACCTTGGCCCACATTGATAAAAGGACATAGACAGGTAAACAATGCGCTTTTGCTTCCCTGCGCTTTGCTCCTCTGCTCTCTCTGCTGTGCTCAGCTGTGCTCTGCCGTTGCCTGCTGCAATTGTTTATTGCCTTACTGTTGCTGGTAAACTCCACTATCACAAGTTACCAGAAGCAGACCCTGGATGCCTGCACGCTATCAGTCTGTGTGGTCAGTGTGACATTGTGTTAAAACTACATCACATGACATCCTGCCTCTGCACCTGAAAGTCTTGCATACAAGTCCTGGACATATATACAGATCATCCAGAAGAAGCCAGGAGAACAAGGTCAGAGATTGTCTACCTCTTTCCCCAGAAGCTGGGAAGAATTAAGTCTCAACATCCGACAAGAAAGAGTCCCCTGAAAGCATTTGGACACTGTCTGGACTGTGGCTAAGTCCTTGAGTGGGGTAATAATAATTTGTGAGTAAATGCTTAAATGTCTCTTTGTAATTCTCCATTGCCTTCTGCCATAAGCAGAAAGAGCTCCTTGAGTCCATCTACTGGGCAAGTGGTATATTGACTGCAAGCAGCAGGCCAGAGTCCTTAGATTTAGTGGCTCCAGATTCTTTTGTCTTCTTTCCTATGGTTGCTTCTCCCGTGGAGTAATAAAAAACATGCCTGGGCAAGCCAGGACATGTATTAAGCCTACTTTGGGCCTATCAGGCCTACCACAACAATGTTCCATATTGAGGCTTGGCTTATGTTTCTTCTCTTCATCTGTACCAACTGTAATTTGTGCAATTTCTTTTAGCTTTGCTTTAAAAGCTATTTAAACCCTGAGCACCTCAGGAACCTACTGCAGAATATAGAATGCTTTGTTGAATTGTTATCCTGTCTCCCAGCAAGAGAGCTTGGTGCTGTTAATTACAGCCTGAAGCCATTGAAGGTTACTGCTGTGTTAAAGCAAGTAGAAGGAATGCTCTCTGTCTCTGAACATAGGCCACTGAACATGATAGGTTCTTTATAATCTTGGCAACTCATTCTTTCTTTTTTTGTGTGGGAGGGATAATTTTACAAATTTAAAGAAACATTTTGTTGTGTTAAATGATGTAGTTGAAAGTCTTCTTTAATTATTGATGCACTGAGAGCTTCACTATGGATCTAACCTACTATCAAATAGCAACTTTTCTCCCACACAAAGGAAGTTTAAGGTTTGGGAATGGTGCATTGATGAATTGATATGGGTTTCATTGCCAACACTCTCTTGCATTTTTTATGAGGGAAGCACATTATTGGAAAGAAGGCTGATTTTCCTCCTTTTCCTCCTGGAAACTGCACGTTTTAGCAAAGATTTAGAGTAAAGGAAAGTTAGCTTATCTTGAGAGGAAGTTTTCTCATGAAGATCAATTGTTTTGCTCTGTTGCCTGTGCCCTTTAGCATTGAGAGAACGGATCTATCCTTTTCAAAAAGAGCGATTATTTTCCTAACTCCATGAAATATATGATAACTGACACCCTTGATCTCTGCTATTCTCTCTGTTATACATAGAAAGAACTACTGATATTTTCCTAGAGCCTTTCATGACATACCTGCTTGCTGCACAGAGTTGTACTGAAAATGATCAGACATCAGTATAAGTGAGACTTGAGACATAAGTGGATGGATATACAAATCTGCCAGTTCTGTGCACTAAAGACAAATTCAGGGTTCTGAAAGACAGACTTCCCCAGAGCCAGTGGAGGTTTAAGACAGCAAAGAAAACTGGAAAAACTTTGAGCAGCTCCTTACATAAGGTATTCTGTATATATTGGGGTAAATTACTCTTTTCCTACAGAGGGGAAAGAATTTGAAGCCAAATTCAGAGTAATGGATTCTCCAGCTGGGGGCAGCCCCTAGAAACTGAATATTAAAACATTTGTTATGTAAGAACTAATTTATTTCTGTAGACTTCATTTCTCTATTTGCTTTCAGTGCAGGGCAGCAATTGGCCTGGCCACTTGACAGATGTGCTATCACTTTTTACTATAGGGCAATTTATAAATTGGATGGCTCTGCAGACAACAGGAAACAATGGCATTTCCTCCAGAGGAGTCTTTGAGAGTTCAGGGGAATTGTAAGCTAGATGGTTCTCAACAATCTCATCTAAGACTGCCTTTAGACTTGACACTGCATCATGCAGCAATAGCAGCCCTTGCCTTAAGCCTTGGCATGTTGTCCTATGATCTGTATTTTGGATGGCATAATAAAGCCACATAGCTCACACCAGTATAATTTGTCTTTGATGGTTAAAAAAAATTCACATTGATACCTTCTCTCAGAAAAGTATACTGAAGATAGACAAATTACTTATTCTCATGGGAATCTCATCATGGGAAAAGACCAACACAAATCACCTCTGTTGTAACTTGCCTCTCTTGAACCTGTTCACAAAGCTGATAAAACTGGAACAGCTTCCAGTGAATGTATTACCAAACTGCAAACAGACACGAGAAAGCCATATATCATCTTGCAGTCAGCTATAGCTAAGTAGGTAGATGAATTTGACCAAGGCATGTTCATTTGCGTACACTTGATGCTACTTCACCTTGGTTTTGCATTAGATCTGGATTGTCTACAGTGTCTCAAAACTCTACTCGATCCATAATATTCAGTGTAGACATATTAATAACAGGTCAGAGATCTGAACTTTCCAGTGAATATGAAGATAAGAATCACGAAGAATTACAGTAGTCTGCAAACTGTGAGATGTATATGAAATTATACATCATCACTGCAATTTGATGTAATGATGTCATCATCTAGTTTAGATCCAAGAAAAGTGAAAGAACAACAACAAAAAAAAAAAAAGGCTGAGACATCACAGTAAGCATATACTTGTGTTTTGTTGAGGCTGTTCACAGTCAGCTTGGATCTTTGTACTACATTTTATTTTTCAAAATTTAATTTTATCATGCGCCACTCAAGTCCAGTTTACCCTTGGAATGGATATAGACTTTGATTTGGCTTTAAACTTTGCTACAATTTTTAGATATTCAACACCCTGCCTTATTTTATGTATAGGTAAATGTAGTTTCTAAAAACAAGAATAAGAATTTATAATTTGACTTCAATCCTTTTGGCTGATGTTTCTATGCAGATATAATATTGATAATAAAATATCTCTCCACACTTAATATTGTGCTAAGTTTGATTTAGAAATCGAGAAAGGAAATACAGACTATATTTATTCCACTATGAAATGCAAGCACAGGTCTGCTTCTTCATGTCCATTTAAATATTTCCTTCCTCCTGAGTTTGGACCAAACATTATTATGACTTTGTACACTGCCACTTTAAACACTAGTATTTAATAAGGGTGATTATTTAAAGACAAGTCTATCTTCTCTTGAGTATATCTTCTGCAGTTCAGTTTGCTAACCTTAGTTGGGAATGTGAGAACAGGATACAAAAACCAGCAAAGTAGTTAAATGCTTCGCTTTCCTTTAGACAGGTTCAGCAGACACCACTCCTCAGACAGGTTTCCCTTCACCTGAAGGAGAAAATACCCAAACACTTTTCCCTAACAGATTCTTATCATGTACAACAGGAACTTTATCACCGTCTACAGTTTGGTCCTGCTCTGTTTACTGAACCTCTACTATTTACCAACCAAACAGCTTGTGCTGAATGTTTGTTCCAGTTTTTTGGAGGTCCACCCTCCATGGCTTTGAGGCTGGTTTTCAGCAAACTGTTATAGAGCTCAATCTTCCTTACAGCTGGAGCATAGCAGAGTATGTGGTAGATCCACTCAATACCTTGATCTTTAGCCCAGTTTTTCACAAGATTGTCCTTGAAATGAGTGCCATTGTCTGACTCAATTCTCTCTGGAGTTCCATGTCTCCACATGATATGTCTTTCCAAGCCAAGAATGGTGTTGTGTGCAGTAGCATGTGGAACTGGACAGGTTTCCAGCCATCTGGTGTTGGCCTCTACCATCATTAGCATGTACTGCTTGCCAGAACGAGATCGAGGTAAAGTGATGTAGTCAACCTGCCAGGCTTCACCATACTTGTACTTTGATCATCTCTCACTGTACCATAAAATCTTAATTTGCTTAGCCTGAATAATAGCAGCACAAATGTCACAGTCATGTATGACTTGGGTGACAGCATCCATGGATAAGTCAATTGACCTATCACGAGCCCATTGTCGTGGAGGGCCCATAGGCCCGAAAATAGACCTGCATGTGCCTTGCCCTGCCTGGACATGTTTTTCCTGCTTCTTAATCGGGGGTGAGCACATGGCCAGCACAGAGGGGCACAAAGGGCTTGCCCAGGCTTTAGGTTGTGTAAGCCCCCATGTGCGCAGCTCATGCTTGCCGGGTGCTAGGCCCATGTGACCCCCATATTTGGAAAGTCCAGGCCTGTGGCTCCTTGCCTATTATGGGAAGGTTGGCTGACTGCAAACCTGATTGGTGGCCAATGAGACCATTGATCTCGGCCCACATTTAATAAATAGACATGCACAGGCTCATGTGCCAGTGCATTTGCTCACCAGTGCATTTTATGTGCTAGGTGCATTTGCTCACGAGCTCACTCACTCACGTGTGCATTGACTCGCTTAGTGGCCTGCGTATTTGCTTGCAGAGCTCACTTAAGCCTGTCATTACCGAGCTCAGACTCCCCGGGCAGCCGTGAATCTCACTGCACGCCCACTGCCTTATTGCCTGGTGTATGTTGTTGCCACAAGTTACCAGGAGCAGACCCACTTGTCTGCACGGGAGCGTCTCTTTCCTCTGTACCTGCAAATCCTGCCTGCGAGTTCCCTGGACACAGCAGCCAGAGGGACCCAGCAGCCTACGGTCAGTGAATATTGCCCCTGAAGCCAGGAGTATTCTAGCCTTGGAGTCCACGGGCGGAGACCCTAAGGAGTTGGACACTTTACATAGGCTGTGGCATAGCCCGGAGGGCAATTAATATTAAATTAAAATCATGAGTAAGTACCTCTCTAACTTCTATTGTGCCTGCCATAGAGCAGAAAGCTTGCAGCCCACCCTGCTGGGCAAATAGTATATATACTCCAAGTGGCAGTAGCTGCGGGGAAAATTCTCTCTGTAAATACTCTGTTAATAGTTCTATGCTAGTCATTGTAATATAGTTATTAATAAGCCGTTTGTAAATATTATTCCCATAAGGTTCTTCATAACCGTGATTAGAATCCTATTTAATATAGCAGTTGGGGGTTGACGAGAGTTAAGAATATTGAGTTTAATAAATATATTTTTTATACAAAATTATCTTGCACTAATTGATTTCTCCCCTTCGTCACAAACTGGCGTAGGCGGCAGAATTCCCCTCTGCGACACCCATCGGTATGTTGCATCTCTGCCTTGATGTCCAGATGAATCATGGGCCCAACGAGATAAGAAGAGTTCACCTCGGTGTTTCCAATGAAAGGTCAAGATCAGAGTTTGTATCAACTTGAGAAATCTTAGCAGCTTGTTCTGCCTGTGTTGTGTAGTCTGGTTGTGTTGTTTTTCCTCAGTAGCTCTGCTCTTAGGCATGTGTGTGTCTACGTGCTGCACCTTCACTGGAATTCTCTCCAGTTGTGCATCAATGTCCTGCCATAGATCAGCACACCAAATAGGCTTTCCTTTCCTCTGCCAACCATGCTTTTTCCAGTCCTTTAGCCAACCCCATAGAGCATTGGCTACCATCCATGAGTTGGTGTAGAGTAAAGGATAGGCCAATTTTCATGTTCAGCCACATCAAGAGCAAGTTGGACAGCTTTTACCTCAGCAAACTGACTGGATTCTCCTTCTCCATCTCTCACTTCGGTAACTCTCCTGGTAGGACTGCAGACTGTTGACTTCCATCTTCACTTGCTCCCAACAAGACGGCAGGAACAATCTGTGAGCAAAGCATAGCTGTTTTCCTGATCATAGAGATCACCATAGGGAGGAGCTTCTTCAGCACAGGTTACTTTCTCCTCTGGAGGTTTGGTACAGTCTGTGCCTTCCGGCCAGTTGGTGATCACCTCCACCAGACCAGGTCGATCAAGATTACCCATTCGTGCTCGTTGGGTTATCAAAGCCATCCATTTAGACCAGGTTGCATCTGTGGCATGATGAGGTGATGAACCTTTGCCTTTGAACATCCAGTTTAGAACTGGCAGTCTAGGAGCTAAAAGCAATTGTGAATCAATTCCAATCACTCAGAAGCCACCTTCACTCCTTCATAGGCTGCTAGTATCTCTTTCTCAGTAGGGGTGTAATTTGCCTCTGAACTTCCGTAGCTATGAGCGCAGAAACTAAGTGGACGACCTCGTGTCTCAT
>WAAF01005185.1:99798-134044 GCA_013400475.1 Tricholaema leucomelas | reverse complement strand
TAAGTAAAACTGTCTTTAAGTAAAACTACCTATAAGTAAAACTACCTTTAAGTAAAACTATCTAAGTAAAACTATCTATAAGTAAAACTGTTGGAAAAGACCCCTGGCATCACCAAGTCTAACTGAGAACCCTACTTGACAAAGTTCACCTCTAAATCATATCCCCAAGCGCCACCTGAAAACACCTCCAGGGATGGTGATTCCATCACCTCCATGGGCAGCTTGTACCAATGTCTGACCACTCTGGCTATGAAAATACTTTCCCTAATGTCCAGCTTAATCCTCCCCTGGTGCAGCACAAGGCCCTTCCCTCGTGTTCTATCACTATTCACCTGTGAGAAGAGACCAGCACTGACCTCTCCACAAGCAGCTGCTAACACAGTGCAGCAGGAGTGGCAATGTGCTGTGAGCAGAGCACTGCAGTGCCTGGGCAGCACCCACTTGCAACTGGGCAACACCCACTTGCAACTGGGCAGCACACACTTGCCACTGGGCAGCACCCACTTGCAACTGGGCAGCACCCACTTGCCACTGGGCAGCACACACTTGCCACTGGGCAGCATCCACTTGCAACTGGGCAGCACACACTTGCCACGGGGCAGCACCCAGTTAGGTTGTGCAAAATACCTCTGACTGCCAGAGCACCTCGGTGGGAAGCAGGTGGCAGGCTGACTGGTTAAACTGGATTTACATCTCTCTGCACTGCCAGGGAAGAGCAGCACTGCTGCTGACAGCCCCCTCTGCCTCCTCTCCCACCTCTACCCTAGATTTTGCTTTGCATATGGCTCCTTCTCCAGATACACCCTACAGCCCTGTGGCTGTACCCTCCCTTTTCTGATTGCTTCCCTCCAACCATTACCTATTTCATAATAAAACACATTAGTGCAACGAGGAGTTTATATGAAGAAATACTTAGCTGATAAAAAAACTGCTTTTGCAGAGGGTTTTTTATCTTTAGAGAATTAATCCAGGGCAAAATGCTTACAGCTCTGAACTCATGAGCCAGCAGTGTGTCCAGGTGGCCAAGAGAGCCAATGGCATCCTGGCCTGGCTCAGGAACTGTGTGGCCAGTAGGACAGGGGAGATTATTCTTCCCCTGTACTCAACGCTGGTCAGGCTACACCTTGAGTGCTGTGTCGTCAGGCTACACCTTGAGTACTGTGTCCAGTTCTGGGCCTCTCAATTCAAGGGAGATGTTCAGATGCTGGAACATGTCCAGAGAAGGGCAAAGAAGCTGGTGAAAGGCCTGGAGCACAGCCCTGTGAGGAGAGGCTGAGGGAGCTGGGAGTGTGCAGCCTGGAGAAGAGGAGGCTCAGGGGTGACCTCATTGCTGTCTACAACTACCTGAAGGGAGGTTGTAGCCAGGGTTTGGTCTCTTCTGCCAGGCAACCAGCAACAGAAGAAGGGGACACAGTCTCAAGTTGTGCTGGGGGAGGTCTAGGCTGGATGTTAGGAGGAAGTTGTTGGCAGAGAGAGTGATTGGCATTGGAATGGGCTGCCCAGGGAGGTGGTGGAGTCACCATCCCTGGAGGTGTTGAAGAAAAGCCTGGCTGGGGCACTTAGTGCCATGGTCTGGTTGATTGGCTTGGGCTGGGTGCTAGGTTGGACTGGATGAGCTTGGAGGTCTCTTCCAACCTGCTTGATTCTATGATTCTATGATCTTATTTGCAGTAGGACCAAAGTCCCAAGTACTTCTCATTTTCCTGGAGCATGGATAGTGTGATCACCTGCACAGAGTGGGAAATGGTGGAAGCTTTTGAGTTTCTGAACATCCTGCTATTCTTAGCACTTGCAAATCAGGAACTCACTTCTTGATTTTTCAGTCACAAAAATCTGCACCATGTAAGAACCTACATACATCTAAACTTGTATTTAGCCAGGGCAAAGACATCTGGGATCCTGGAAGTGTGGAATAGTCTGGTATGGTACAAAAGCCTTCAGGAAAAACAACTATGCCAAGAAGGGGAACTTCACAAGACAGAACTGCACAATCACTGTAAAGACCTCTGAAAACAAAGAGATCCCCACAACTTACACCTATTGAAACTAGGTGAGCAAAACATTTCACCCAGGACTTAGGGGACTAAAAGTCTTTCCCTTCTGAGCCCAAAGGTGTGTGAAGCCCTACCACCCCTCTCCTGAGCACCACTTATGCAAGGGCTGTGCCTGGATGCATTGCTGTGCAAACTACCCTAGGTGATCCTGCTTTGGCAGGGAGGTTGGACTCAATGCTCTGAGGAGGTCCCTTCCAATCTCTAAAGTTCTGTGATTCTGTGATGTCTACCCCTTTCCCATCCCACACCACATTTCCCCCTAAACCCAGGGCACCTGGGTGCTGTTGGAGTCTCCTCCCACCCCAGGTGGGACCACTTTGCCCTCCCTGCCCAGTTGCCTTTATAATGAGCTCCAGGAAAGGCAGAAGCCCTAAGTTTGCCCAACTGGGCAGAGGGATCCTCCTCCTGGCATCACTGGTGAGTCCTCATGGTGGGTACTGGGTGAATGGTGGAGAGGATCAAAGGCAGGGGGGCCACCAGGCCCCCCGGTTAGGTAGGAATAGGCTTGATGATCACTCTGGCATCACCTCTGGGTGCTGGCTGGGCCTATTTACTTAGGCTGATGTGCTAGTTTGAGCCTAGCTAGAATGTTTTGGTGAGAAGGACTAGATAATAGGCTGAGAAATGAAAACATAGCTCCTCTCTGCTTTGCTGCTTCTTTCTGCTCACTTGTAGAAGTGTAAAAATGACAGGAGTAAATCTGTGAAACAGAACCACAGAAGCATTCAGCTTGGAAGGGACTCTCAGGGTTGCCAAGTTCAACCAATATCCCTACTCTACAGGGTTGACCCTAAACCATTATCCCCAAGCACCACACCTAAATGACTTTTAAACACATCCAGGGTTGGTGACTGCCCACCTCCCTGGGCAGCCCATTCCAATGCCTGAGAAGCATTGAATTAGCATGGAGGAAATGTCTGAGAATCCATTATAAGGAAAATGGAGTAAAACTCCATTCTCCTTGATGCTCTTCTACATCAGAGTGTTTAAAACTCTGTCTTGTTTTGTACTGAAGCTAAAACTAGCTTTATTTAGTATGAGGTGAAATCCTGAGTGTGTTAAGCCAGGTCAGGGCACTAGATGGCTGTGATGTGGTTCAGGATTTTCCTTTACTAAGCTGCTTGACAGATGGAGGTGTTTACAAATTGTTATCTCAAACCATGTGTGTTTCTGCTTCAAAGTGTACTAATTTCCACCTGGAATAAGCAATCTCCTTTCACACTATTACAACTGCAAGCATTCCAGTGCTCTGTGGGTCGTTTGGAAAATATATTGATGTGATCCCAGGTGGATAAAGGTATAAAGCTCCTGCCCAGGTTGTACCCCAAAGTCTCTATGTTTTCCAGCACTTTTATGTACCCCATAAGGTTCAGAGGTTTGTGGCTTAAAATTATAAAGGAGAAACAACAACAAATGTTAGGTGCTTAATGATGACAACTAGACAAGATCTTATCTTGGCTGTAGCCTGGGTAAAGCCTCTTGCCTAAATTCAGGCTGGCATATGAAATGCCACTCTCCTGTCCTGTGGGATTAGGCTTGTTCCAAGGGACCTACTAGCATCAGTCTGAAGTTAATGTAGGGGAATTCTGATGGTTCATTCAACTATCTTAAAGGTAGCATTTTTCCACTGGAAATGTCATGTTGCCAACAGAGACATCCAGTATGGCTTGTAATTGGTGTTTTCACAGCATGCCACCCCAGGTACCAGGCATTCAGGGAGATCAATCTATAGAGGGAAGCCAGCCTGTAAAGGAAGACAGACAACCGAGTGCTGGGCTGCATCAAGAGAAGTGTGGCCAGCAGGGCAAGGGAGGTGATTCTCCCCCTTTACTCTGCTCTCCTCAGACCCCACCTGGAGTACTGTGTGCAGTTCTGGAGCCCCCAATACAAGAAGGACATGGAACTGCTGGAGCGGGTCCAAAGGAGAGCCACGAAGATGCTCAGAGGGCTGCAGCAGCTCTGCTATGAGGACAGGCTGAGAGAGTTGGGGCTCTTCAGCCTGGAGAGGAGAAGGCTTCAAGGAGACCTTATAGTGGCCTTCCAGTATTTGAAGGGAGCCTACAGGAAGGCTGGGGAGGGACTATTTACACAGTCTAGTAATGTTAGGATGAGGGGGAATGGGTTTAAGCTGGAAGAGGGGAGATTTAGAATGGATGTTAGGAGGAAGTTCTTTACAGTGAGGGTGGTAAGGCACTGGAACAGGTTGCCCAGGGAGGTTGTGGATGCTTCCTCCCTGGAGGTGTTTAAGGCCAGGCTGGATGAGGCCTTGAGCAAGCTGCTCTAGTGGGAGGTGTCCCTGCCTATGGCAGGGGGTTGGAGCTGTATGATCCTTGAGGTCCCTTCCAACCTAAACCATTCTATGATTCTATAACATGGAAGTTGGAGTCAAGTTTATAATTAAGCATTTTGGAAAGACAAGTGCAGCCTGGTGTTTCATTCTCTGCTTCCATGGATCATAAGAGTATTTCTTCTTCTTGCCCCTTCTCTCCCTTATTCTGCAATTTAACATACACTTAGATTTTTGTGTCTACTTGAAGAGTTTGGGTCTTAGAAGTATGTAAAACATTATTTTACCTTCTAACATAAGGAAGTAGGATATCTGGACTCTGATTACAGAGAAAGTCTTCAATACAACAGAAAATTCTTAGTGGCAAAGAAAGCCAACAGGATACTGGGTTGCATCAACAAGGGCATCACCAGCAGAGATAAAGAAGTCATTGTCCCACTCTGCTCGGTGCTGGTCAGACCACACCTGGAGCACTGCCTGTAGTTTTGGTTTCTGCTGTACCAGAAGAGATGTGGATGGGCTGGAAAGTGTCCAGAGAAGGACCACAAGAATGATTAGAGGACTGGAAACCCTCCCATGTGAGGAGAGGCTGAGAGAGATGGAGAAGAGAAGGCTGAGGGGGAGTGTTATTATCATGGACAAGTTCCTAAAGGTTGGCTACCAGGGTAATAGAGACTCCTTTTTACATGGAGTCCTATGGAAAGGACAAGGGGTGATGGGGAAAAGTTACTGCTGGGGACATTGCCATTGCACTCCAGAAGAAAATACTTCCCCATGAGCACAGTCAGACACTGGAATAATCTCCCAGGGGAAGCAGTGGAGTCCTCTACACTGGACAGTTTTAAGACTCAGCTTGACAGGGTTCTGGGGCAGCTCATTTTGACTGCTATTGCCTAGAAAGGTTGGACCAGATGATCCTTAGGGTCCCTCCCAGTCTGACATTCCATGATCTGATCTATGCTTAGGGGGCTTAGCTCACTTTGTGAAGTGCCTAACACCCACCCACTGCCGTTCTCAGCTTTGCTCTGGGTGACCAGGCATCGTCAGCTAGGGCTCTCACTTGGATCCCCCAGGAACCTGAAAAGCCTGCATTTAGTAACTTCTGCTGAGTAAGAGGCCCTGGGACTGCCCTCTACAAATAGCTTTCTTTTAAAGCACATGCTTTAAAGCTGAAAAACCCCAAACCTCAACTTAGAAATAACCACTGACAAAGCATCTGGCACACCACTGATTTGCTGCTCCAGTGTCTAATTACTGTCCATTGTAATTGTTTGCTTAAAGCCCAGACTTATCTGGCTTTAATTTCAAGGCATTACAGCTCTGCTAGATCAAAGATTTTTCTCCATGGAGGTAATTATAGGTAGATACTCGTTTTGTAACCACATCTGCTCTTTAAGGTCTACAAGTTATGACAAGGCATGTGCTTGATTTTTGGCACAAGAGCTGGATACAGCACTTGGCACTAGCATGACCACTACTGGAACAAAATTAGTATCACCTCCCCCCTACCATTTGATATTCCCTTTTTAATGCATCCAAGAATTCCATTTGACCAAGTGGGAGCTTATGTTCAGCTGACTATCCATCAAGACTCCTAACTTTCTTTCAAAACACTGGCTCTTGGGCTGGCTCCCATTCCTTTGCCAGATGTAAGCTTTTACACTCAGTGATAGCAAGGCAGGCTGTACAAGCTGGACACGAGCACAGACAGTGACTCCAATTAGCTGTAAAGCCTCTAAGCCTTAGCATGCCTGAAGCATTTGTGAGCTGTGGGTGTTTCCATCCCCTGTTGCTTCTCCAACAGCTATTAGGTAAAGCTCCTGGCTTCAGTTCTGAGGAAAACAAAGATGCTGGTCATTCTGAAAGAGGAGGTCATAGCAATTGTATTCAGAAGGCATCAGCACCTATGGGCAGTGAGAAAGTTACATCAGGAACCTGAGCTTTAGCACAGAGCATTGATAAGAGGCACCATTATCATAGAATCATAGAATGGTTTAGGTTGGAAGGGACCTCAAGGATCATCCAGCTCCTCCCATAGGCAGGGACACCTCCCACTAGAGCAGGTTGCTCAAGGCCTCATCCAGCCTGGCTTTAAACGCCTCCAAGGAGGAAGCATCCACAACCTCCCTGGGCAACCTGTGCCAGTGTCTCACCACCCTCACTGTAAAGAACTTCCTCCTAACATCCAGTCTGAATCTCCCCTCTTCCAGCTTAAACCCATTCCCCCTTGTCCTAACATTACCAGACCTTGTAAATAGTCTCTCCCCAGCCTTCCTGTATGCTCCCTTCAGATACTGGAAAGCCACTCTAAGGTCTCCTCGAAGCCTTCTCTTCTCCAGGCTGAAGAGCCCCAACTCTCTCAGCCTGTCCTCATAGCAGAGCTGCTCCAGCCCTCTGATCATCTTCGTGGCTCTCCTCTGGACTCGCTCCAGCAGTTCCTTGTCCTTCTTGTTTTGGGGGCTCCAGAACTGCACACAGTACTCCAGGTAAATTATTGATGGTTAAACATCAAGTGATTGTCTTCATCAGCTACATTTTTATCTTGAATTACCTCAAATGCTTCAAAATGTACTGTGTGTGACTAAGCAGATTGTGCCTTATTTCCAGTTGAAATCCTGACCTTAACTATTGGACCAAGACCCAGTCCTGTAATTGTCCCTTATGGGCAGAGCAGTACTGAGAACCCTGAAAACTGTGCTGGGATACAAGGTGCCCAGCTCTGCAGGATTAGTGCCAGCCTTGGTTAGGCTCAATGATCTTAAAGGGCTTTTCCAATTGAAACATTTCTGTGATTACTGCCTTTAGCATAGCTACACTTTCAGGCTGGCTCCTGCACTAGGCACTCACATTTTGCAGCTGTTACCTGAAAGTGCATTTCACAGGCAGGCAAGAAAAATGAGCTGCTGGAGCACCACAGAAACCACACTCGCTTTCTCCTCCCTAAAGCTGTCTTTGTCTGATGAGTGTCCCAGAGGTCTCAAACTTCATACAAGTCCTACAGCACTGATTAACTTCATTAAGTTGATCTTCTATTCTCTCCACCTATCACAGTTTCTCTGTAGTTTCATTTGATCCATGGAATGCTTCTCTGGTAAGGACACTCTAGAACGTGTGTAGGAGTCAAAGGAATTGAAAAAAGCTTGCAGCAGAATAACAGAATTGACTGAAACCAGCCAGTGAGGATCCTGGAGTCAGCAAAGCTCATCTTTGGTAGGTCCCCAGGCAGACTAACCTGACTGTGCACTGGTGCAGCATGGAGCTGAAAGCAATCAGGCTCTGCTCTTACAAGAGCAAGACTGGAACTCAGTGCAAAGTGATTACTGTCATTCACTTTGAGGGGCTCTTCCCCTTCATCCAGCAGCTTGATGGAAATGTGGATTTTGGGTTTTTTTGTGAATCATGTTATCACTTTACAAAACTGCCCATTAAGTCTTTTTATGGCTTTTTAACTCATCCACTCACTAAACCCTTCCCAAGAGTTCCTCAGCAGTTTCAATGTTTGCATTGCTGAGCTCTGATTCAGTGCAGTTACCAGCTCCAATGGTCAATGCTGCTGTTACTTTTGTGTTTGGACACAAGGAGCTGTGATTAAGATTGTGGAGTTTGACCCAAAATAGCATTATCACTTGGACATTTTGGAATCCAGATGTCAATGCATCTGGAAACCCCTTTGCTAATGTCATAACACATGAACAGTAACACACCACCATTTTCAGCGAAGCTACTACCATCTTTTCCAGAGATTTAAAAACAAAACTAGTGTTTGACAAGCTGTAGTAAGTTGGCCTTGCTGTTACCATGTTTCAGTGATGAAGTAGCTTGCCTCCAGCTCAGAGTAATACTCCTCTCGGAGGTGACCTGGAGATGAGATGCATCGTATGTGAGGTGCTTATAGCAAAGGAAGTCCCTTTGAATGCAACCCAAGTAATTCTGTTTACCTCTTCCTGGGTTTCTCTCTGCACCCTACTAGACCTATGCACTATCCACATTCTCACAAGTCCTGTGGTCTCCATTGCTGCAGTACCTGAAACACAACACTGCAAGCAGTTTAAAGGTCATTAGCAAGAGTGTGGAAAATCATTTGCTAGTCTGTAGTGGTTCCTGTAATTAAATACCTGAGAGCTGGAATAATTGTAATTACAGAATCATGGAATTGTTTTAGTTAGGAAAACAACTTTATGATCAGAGTCCAAACTCTGCCAAAGCTGGTGCTAAACCATGTCCCTTAACAGCACATCCCTGCCTCTTTTAAACACTTCCAGGGATGGGGATTCCCTGAGGAGCTTGTTCCAGTGGACAAGAACCCTTTCAGGCAGCAAGTTTCTTCTAACTTCCAACCTAAAATCTTCCCTGGTGCAATGTGAGACTTTCTCTCATCTTGTTACTAGGGAGAAGAGACCAAACCCTACCTCACTCCAAGCTCCTTTCAGAGGTGTCCCCTCAGGCCCACTTTTCCAAATAACCCCAGGTTTCTCAGCTGCTCCTCAACTGACCTGCTCTCCAGACCCTTTACCAGCTTCACTGCCCTTCTCTGGACACACCTCCAGCACCAAAATGTCTGTCCTGCAGCAAGGGCCCCAAAACCAAACCCAGTAATGATTCTGCATATTAAGTGTTAATTTACCCTTTTCTTTACAAAGAAAATTCTCACACAGTTCTTGAGTTCACTATAACCAAGCAGAAATCCTGTCCACTCAGCAGCATGCTTCAGTTTATTTTTAATCACAACAAAAATCACTGTTGGCACTGAAAAAACCTACTAATCCTTCCAAATATTCTTCCTCCTCCAACTGAACTAAAGCAGTGTATCTATGCACTGCTAATTCAAACTGCAAGTCTCTTTAAAAAGGCTACTCCAAAGCAAACTTGACAACCACCACTAAGGAAGATGAGACAGACAGACACTCAACAGGCAGGATGCTGTGTTGTGCAAGATGGTTTTATTAATAGATCGGAACTTGAAAGACTGCAGCTGGGCATCGATCTGAAAGGGAAAAGACAGATCATTAGACACGTAGAACTGAAGAGACTGCCTCCTAAAGAATGAATACATTTCTAGTTTAACTAGACTTTGGGATGAAAATACTGATTTGATTTCACTGGATGTAAGACTTCAGTAGTCTTACACCCAATAGCTAACTTCTGTATGAGCATCTCTTCAATCAAAACAGTTCAAGTGCCAGAACTAACAGGATAAACACTGGTATCATAACCAGTTGGTACCTACTTCCCCTGTTTGTCTAAAAGCATAGCAAGGATGAGCTTAAGATTTTATTAAGTTGTGCTGGGGGTGGTATAGGCTTGATAGTAGGAGGAAGTTCTTCCCAGAGAGAGTAATTTGCCACTGGAATGGGCTGCCCAAGGAGGTGGTGGAGTTGTCATCCCTGGAGGTGTTCAAGAAAAGCCTGGATGAGGCACTTGATGCCACAGTCTAGTTGATTGGCTAGGAGTGGGTGAGTGGTTGGACTGGATGATCTTGGAGGTCTCTTTCAACCTGGCTGATTCTGTGATTCTATTAAAGATATATTTAGGCATTCTGTGTATTCTAACTTTTGGTGCAGTAAAGCCATTTTCAGCACAGTGCAGGAACTGTTTACATACAATGAAAGAAGAAAGGCAGACTTGAGACCAGGTTCCTGTGAAATTTGTTTAATAGCTAATGAAATTTGGTATCCTGCCTATACTAAATTGTCAAAGTTTGGTCTTAAGTATTGTGTTTTTGTCCCCTACCTATATGAACTGCTACTGGAAGTCCTTATTAAAAAACCCAAACAACATGCAAACAAAAAACATAGTAATTGAGACTACCAGTTAAGGGCTTTTACTTCCTATTGTATGTTACTTGTATTTTAAACTGTAGTCAAAACAGGAAAGCAGCGGGAACAGAGTGGAGAAGGTGAGAAGTTACCTTAGCTTTACACCAGAGGTATGTTTGCTTGCAGCCCAAGCAGAACTGCTTATAAGGATTAAACTAATAAACTAACTGCAGCATCCCTGCCCAAACTGGGAAGGTGGAATAAAGCCCCAATGTCCACTGCTTACAAGGGATGCTGAGCTAAAGGTGAAGTGAAACACACAATCAACCAGATGAATGTCTCTAGTTTCTTTGCCAACATACTCCTCACATGCATTTATAACCACTGCAACAGTTAACAAGTAGTTCTCCCTCTTTTTAAGGCTCCCAAAAGTTCAAGGCCATCAACACACTCTTTAATTTGGTCAGTGAGGATGGGAGGAAAAAAAAAAATCTACACTGATAGAATAGTTGCTGGGTTTGAATTAAAAATAGCAGTTTCCATCTTATGCTCAGAAACCAGAGAGCAGCATGAAGAGAAAGTTGTGTTGCCCCATCTTGGTTAGGAAACCTCGTGCACGAACTCCATGGAAACATCTGCCAGCACTGAACTTGTAAGAGTTTTGTCATCAGCAGAATTTCTACAACAGTGCTGGTCTGAGTAGCATAATATCACCCCAGGCAGCTACAGCAACTCTGTCTCCTCAGGTTACCCAGTGCCGTGTCAACAGTGCTCTCCAACTCTGCTGTTTCACAGATGGAGACAGTAAAGCAACATGCAGCTCTGAACTCCTCCAAACAGCAGTCACACCCCTTTAAACTACAAAGTGCCATCAATATCCACTATTTTATTAACCAATAGTTGGAAGTTGGGAATTCCTAAGTAAACTCTACATCTCATTTCTAAAAAACAAAACCAAACCAGGACCACCACAGAAGAAAATAAAACCCCAAACTAACCAAAAAACCTTCCTGCCTTTGTAGAAATCACTTTGAGGAAAATTGGATCTTTGCCTGTTCTTTCCAAGCATCAAAACACAATGAAGTTTTGTTCAATTCCAGCACATGTCACACCAAAAAGGCATTTATTCTTGACTGAAAGCAAGATCTAGGCAACACCAAAGGCACTGTAGTGTGTTTAAAAAAAGTGTAGAAAATCAATGGGAAACAGGAGAACTATGAAAAAAAAAAACAGTTCTGGCTTTGAGTAGCAGAGACTTCTCTCAAAACAGGAAGAGCAGAGTGACAAAGAGTGTCTGAACCAGATAATAACTTCAGGGTTTGACTGTGATGGTCAAATTGCTTCAAGTGTTAATAAATCTTCCCATTTCTAAACAACAAACTACTTCAATGGGCAAATTAGTCTTTCAGAATTACCATCTTGGTCATGTTAACATGAAAGCTTACAATGAGTCTTTCTGAAGCTTGAACAAGTTGAAAATTTAGACCATTACAACAATCTAAATTGATAATTTAATTTGTCCCAGTCCTAAACTGGCCTTTATAGAGAAATGAGACAATCTGAAAAAAAAAAACAACACTGTACTTGCCACCACAAGACTTTGATCATATTAACAATTCATGAATGAGGGCTGAAAATTTTAGCCAAGATCTCAAGGCTCCCCAACTACTGGCAAATGAAAAACGTTGCTGACCATATCTGTACTTTCCAAATGCATCAGCTGTGATGCTTTTTCACAGATGATGAAGCTTTAGCAAGACTTCAGAAATTAAAGCAGCATACTATGTTGTCCATACTGTAGGTACCTCCCAAAGTATGAGTTAATATAGATGAAATCTGAATGTTCAACCTATCATGGCAAGAGCCCACAGAGCAGAGTATTAACTGCTGGTAACGTCTCACCCTTAGTTCATTCTCCTTATGAGTCTGTTGATCTGATCTTCTCTGTTCCCAGCATCCCCGCCTTCCACGAAGTGGATGGTTTTCTTCTTCATTCCACCCCGAGGAGAAGACAACTTGAAGGGCCAAAGGAAGTTGTTCACAACTTTGAAGTTCTTGCCAACAGTGTAAATTTCATGGATCACATCTTCCATGCAGATGATGCCAAGCTTTCCTAAAATTCAGTAATGTTGTTTTCAGAAAGGCTGTGGAGCCACTGGCCAGTAAGAAGGTAAGAATCATTAAAGTATTATCACCATACCTATTTATTTTGGTAAGCAGCCCACTGTCACAACACCCCATCACTGACTTTCCTACTGACTATGGATTAGCTGCAGCAAACTCAACATATGTTATTTAGTTGTTCCCATGGGCAAGAGGTCTTGATTTCTACTGCTGAATACTTGTATGCAGCAATGAGGAACAAACTCTCAATCTCACTTAGTGAACCTTAAGAAAAGAGTGTTCTTTGAGGCAAAGCAAGATTCAATACACTTGAAGTGTACTACTTGGATTTATCTCAGTGAAACTCACTCAATTCCTCCTGTTGCTGAATAATGCAACTGCACATTTCCAGTCCTCAGCAACATCTTGGGAGCTAATTGCTCTTAACATACTGCGCCAAAAAAGGAAGTGTTTAGTGTGATGCTTGTACCTTTAGAATGTGGTAATTTCTTTTCCAGAGCAGTAAATAATCATGACAGTCTAACTTCAAGTGCCAAAAATGCAAGAGACATCAACGTTTGCCTCATTCTTGTTGCATGACCAACATGCTTCAAATAAAAACAACCACCTTTACTAGCTACTTCTTCCAGAAGGAAGTTTAAGAAGCCTGTTTACCAGGTCTAAGGCACAAACACCATCTAAAGTTGTTTGAAACTCCAAAGCTATGTTTAAGCTTCTTTCCTGCTGCAGTACCTTTTCATCACTGCAAAAGCTACTGACTTATGAAGTTTACACTTGATATTAGAAATTTCAAATTGATTCTTTACACTGGTCTCAAATACTTCACAGTAACAGCTACTTCCAGCTTGTTATGTATTGAGCTCCTAACACAGAAGTAGAGACTATTAAACAGGCACTACTACAAGTTTGGTCCAGAACCAAACAAGGACAGTTCTCCAGCCTTGTGTTCATGACCCACTGCAGAGGCTGGACTTTAAGGGCAGCAGTATTTACCAAGGCACTTCTGAATCAGGGAATTGTCAGTCAGAGCAATGCGCTTCTTCCTGATCTTTCCGTAGCCACGCTTGTAGATCAGTTCATGCACAGACTTCAGGTTGGGGTAACTGCAACAGCAAGGGGGGAAAAAAGAAAAAGTTTCTAAGTCATTGCAAATGACATCCCAAGTTAACAACTTCCCAGTGAAACTGGAGACCATACAGCACCATTTCAGCATGTAGAATGCTGAAATGAAAAAACAATGAGGCCACCAAGTAAAGGGAGGGGATTCTGTCCCTTTGCTCCACTCTGAGACCCTACTTGGAGTCCTGTGTCCAGCTCTGCAGTCCCCAGCACAAGTAGGACTTGTAACTAGAAAGGTTTGAAGGAGGCCACCAAGATGAGAACCTCTGCTATGAAAACAGGCTGTTCAGCCTGGAGAAGTATCCAGAGAACCCTTGCAGCAGCCTATCAGTATTTGAAGGGGCCTACAGGAGAACTGCAGAGGGACTTCTGATAAAGGCACAGTGACAGAACAAGGGGTAATGGCTTGAAACTGGAAGAAGCTGGATTTAGATGGGATGTTAGGAAGAAATTCTTTGCCATGAGGGTGGTGAGGTGCTGAACAGGTTGCCCAAAGAACCTGTGAAGGGTCCAAGCCTGGAAGTGTTGAAAGCCAGGTTAGCTGTGCCCTTGGAGCAACCTGGATCTAGCAGGAGGTGTCCCTGCCCATGGCAGGTGGATTGGAAGTAGGTGGTGTTTAAGGTCCCTCCCAACCCAAATGTATATACAACAGCAACAGAGGCAGATGTTGCACCAAGCTCCCAAGAACACCAGTATGAGTGCAACCATACCTAGCAAGTGTTACCTTTATAATCATGTTCTCATCTCAAAGCAGGGAAAGCACACATTAGATAAAATAGAAAACTGTGAACCTAAGGAAACCTGCAAGCCTAGTGCAGCAAAATACAAAAGGCACTGAAAATCTGCAGCCTGACCTGCTGACAGCAGCCGTTTCACTCACCCCCAGGCAATGTAGGGCTCCACGATCCGCAGCATGTTGATGGAAGCTTTGTTGAGTTTCACAAAGGTTCCATTAAAGATCTGGCGCAGGCGAAGGAGCTGCAGCACCTTACGGACCTTGGGGCTGACACCATTGGTACTGGAGAACACAGGAAAGAAACCCTCAGTTATCTACGTCAGGAAACAGCAGGTATCAGGTTCCCATACAAAATACACCACTGTTGTACCAATTACACAGATTACTGTACTTTTTGGTATTAGAACAGCTCTAATTCCATAAAAACTGAAATAAGCATTTAGTTAAACAGTTTAGAACTATCTTTATGCTCTCCTGAACATACTCTTTCCCATTACACCTTTTGTTAGTCTTCCTTAAGACTTTATCACTGGAAAGTTACAGCAACATTCAAACACAGCTTAGCAATACACTGAGGAATACTGACATGAAGGTCAAGGTGAAACAGAAAACCTACTTCCACAGATTTAGGATTCTGAGGACTGCAGTGTCTCTCTTATAAGGAAAGACTGAGAGCATTTGGGCTTTTTTAAGTCTGGGAAGACAAGACTGAGGAGGGAATTTCATCAATGCTTATCAATACTTACAAGGTGTCAGGAGAATGAAACCAGTCATTTTTCAGAGGTGCCCAGTGACAGGACAAGGGGTAAGAGGCTGTGATGGTTTGGGAGTTACCTGCCCACCTACTCTTATGAAATCACCCAGACTAGACTTCCACCCTGCTGGCTGGAAGGAATGAAGCTTTATATTCAGAGCTTAGCACACTATACAAGCAGGTACTTACAATGTATTACAAATATACAGCTATATAAAGAAATATACAAGTTAGAAGCAATACATGTCTCTCTTCTGAAACGTAAGTTGCATCTAAACATGAGAAAGAACTTCTTTAATTTCAGGGTGATGAAGCCTTGGAAGAGGCTGCCCAGAGAGGTGGTAGAGTCTCCATATCTACAGACATTCAAAACCTGCCTGGATGTGTTTGTGTGTGACCTCCTGTAAGTAAACTTGCCCTAGCAAGGGGGCTGGTCTTGATGATCATATCCAGAGGTCCCTTCCAACCTCTACCATTCTCTGCTATTTGTAGTATTGATTTTTTTCTTAACAGCAACAGATTCCTGAAGACAGCAACAGACTCCTGAAGACAGCAACATCATAGCTTTACACTTAATTAACATACACTGTCAGCAACTTCCCAAGTCACCAGAGGAAGGAAGGTTGGATTTTAGCTAGACGTTAAGTCTCCAAGAGAGATAGGTAACAGTGACACAAACTAAGTGCTTCTTAACAGAAAGCTGTCTACATCTGTATTCACTCTTACCCCCTTATCCTGATCACAAATGCCAGTTTGGGTTCTGCTGGAACGTAGTAATTCCCAGCCTTCCGGGCCATCCTGGCCATGCGGATCTCCTGCCTGTACATGTGTCTGTACTCCTTGTGGTATGCCTGGGCTTTGGCATAGATGAGTTTTCTTTGTGCCCTACGGAACTGCAATCAATCGACAAAAGCACAGGAGTTACTTTTAAGCAGCACAGCACACTCTATGACTTCCTACAAGTAGTACAGATTAAAAGAAGGAATCGTGGAGTTTAGCATCGCTCTTGATGCTTAGGCTGGGTATTAGAAAAACTCTACTGCAAGTGTTCCAAATCACTACAATAAGCTCCCCGGTGAGGTGGTTGAATCCCCATCCCCGGAGGTGTTTCAAAGAGACAAATGTGATGCTGAGGGACATGGTTTCACATCAGCCTTGGCAGAGTCAGAAAATGGTTTGACTCAATGCTCTTAAAGGGATTTTCCAAACAAAATAATTCTGTGATTCTATGCTTTAGAGAACCAGCAAGACTGTTCACAGCAGTGCTCCTTTACTTTGAGCAATGTTAGCAAGCAGCAAGTTTTACCCTCGGAGACACACAGCCTTTTGCCTTGTAGGCAGCCAGCTTAACTCAACTGAACGCACTGGCCATAATCAGCTTCTTAATGGCAAAAGAAAAAAAAGGTATATTTTAGCCCAAAGCATTATGAAGATATCAATGTACCAAACTTGAATACTGTGAACTCCTGTATTGCAAAAGACCCATCAGTAGTAGATGATTCTGCAATGGAAAATCAGGAAAGCCACAAAACATTCACCTTTTTTATAGCCAAGATCTTCTTCTGACGTTTGGCTTTTATAGCCGCATATGCCTGCCGCTTCTTCAGCAGGCTCTCCGGTACGGACGGCACCTTCTTTGCTCTGAATTGAAACGGGGGGAAAAAAATCTCTTTTGACTGATACGAAGCAACAAGGTTCTAAAGTTATACCCGACAAACATCAACGATAACCCTTAACCCAAGACGCTCGCAGGCCTCACTGCCTCCGGCAAGTTCAAAGCCCGCCAAATAAACATGAACCGTGGTCCCAGGACCTTCATCCACGGAAGCGGCCTCTGAGAGCCAGTTCTTCCTCCCCACCCCACCGAAGACCGGTACTGCAACCGTCGCCTACGAAAAAGCAGTGACAGGACTGGCGGAGCTGCATCCCCGCCGCGATGGGCCTTATCATTCCAACTCTCCCGGCTCCAGGGCACTTGTGTCCCCTCCCGTGCCCCTCCAGAGGCCTAGCGACAAGGCAAAGCCACGGGCAGCGTCCTGGTGGCAGAAATAGGGAACAGGCACCACTGCAGCCGCTGATGGCAGTGGATTATCACTGGGTGAGGCAGCCACTTACTCCTTCTCCGCCATGGTCAGCACCGGAAGAGAGAGACCGAGCGCATGCGCAGGTCCCACTTAACCCTCCAGTGACGCAGACAGGGCCCTAGTCGTCCCAGGACCCCGGATTTGGGCGTCCGCGGCACTGCCTGACCGGAACGCGTTCCAGGGTGGCCCATGAGTGCCTGAGGTAAGAGCGCCCGCGCCGGTAGTTGCTTTCCGTCCGGCGGGACCAGAACTGGCTGTGTCCCGCACCGGAGCCGCTCCGCCGCCAAATCCAGCCTTCCCCGCAGTGGTGGGGCGGTCCGGACATCTCGTGTAAAACAGGATTTGCGCTATTTCAGCCTTAACACCTTCACGGAACGCCCTTGGGATGCTGCCTCCCGATCTGCGCCTGCAGCATCCAGGCGGGGAGGGCGGCCGAGAGCGGGGCAATGCCGCTGCGGCCGCTTGCTCTGCAGGTATAGCCACACTAGCGGCGGAAGGATGCCCGTCCCGGCACTGCGGCTGTTTCTTTGGGACTGCTTAGGGCTGCTGGCTGTAGCTCCTGAGCCTAACGGTGTATGTAACGCTCCTCCCGCACGCGAAGGCAGCAGCCCCGCCACACCGTTCCCCAGGCACGGAGGAACGCCAGGCTCTGCGCCGCCGGTAGGTTTTGAGTGCCTGCTGACAGCTTGCAGAGATGCGACGCAGTACTGAAGAGCTGTGAGGATGCTGTGGAGACCGGCGCTGCCCCCATTGATTTCTGTAACAGCATTACTTTGTGTTAAGATAGAAAAGCCTATGCTACCTGATCTCATTAAAGCTATTATAAAAGGGAGTCATTAAAATCAGCTGGCAAACGTGCAATAAACCAGCTACGTTATCTGCGGAAGGAAGAGGTTGTCTGCGCTTTCTCCCAAAACTGAGCGTGAATTCCTGCCGAACCCCAGGCAGCGTTCGCAACGTCCCAGCAACTACTGGGTGCAGAGGGAACGGAGCGCACCGCGATGCTCATTGACACATGGTTGCGGGTGGGCAGAGGCAGCGGAACGAGCCCTGCCTGCCCACCCTCATACGAGAATTCGCAAGGGCACGTTGTTTCTTGTCCTTTGAAGCTGGCGAGTGCCAGAAGCGGGCCTCTCCCGGCGCTGTGTCGGCTGTGCGCAGGTTGCCTGCTTGCAGCAAGCGGCAGTTCCCTCAGGGAAAAACACACTTTGTGCGTACTGAGCTCCCGCGTCAGTTAGCAGGCGGTCAGATGTTAATAGCGGCTGTATTCGGCTGACAGGCTTAAAAAACTCCACCGGATCAGCACCAGAAACTCGAGGCGAGCAGGCCTAGCAGCACCTGGGGGCACCCCGGCCGCGCCCCGGCGTTGTAAGAGCCGCCGCAGGCCTGCCCTCCAGCTCGCCGCTTCCTTTCAGTCAGCAAAGCCCGCAGGCAGCAGGCCCACACCAGGTCTCCGCGACCGCCGCAAGACATCGCTCCGGCGGGTACGCCGCTGCGCACGCCGGGACATGCAGTTCGCGGTATATGCGCCCGGCCGGGCAGCGGCATTCCGCTGAGCCGCAGCCGCGGGCACCGCCTGAGGCCGCCCGCCCTGGCGCGGCAGAGAGCAACAACTGCTCCCCTCCGCTGAGGCCTACTGCGACCGTGGGACTCGGCCCCGGGGGCGGGGCGGGGCGGAGGGTTTTAGGACTGCGGGGCGGGCGGTAGCGGCGCGGGGAGGGGCCCCGCCGCCCGGCCCGCCCTATATAGGGGGTCGAGCGCGTAAGATGCTCAATGCCAGTGCCTGGGAGATCGTTGAACTCCTCAGAGGCGGCGGTGGCAGGCGGGCATCGCTGTGTTCGTGCTCCCTGCTTGCGTGTGTGACTGAGGCAGGCTGCGGGGCCGCGGCGGCGCTCGGCTCTGAGTGTGAGAGGCGCGGAGAGGGGGAGAAACTCTGTCCTGGGCGCTGCGCTGGGAGCAAAGTCTGTCTCCCTGCCCGCAGCAGGAGGTCCTGGGTAGGGGCGGCCCCAGGTAGGGGGAGTCGGGCGGCGAGGAGGAGCCGCCTCCGGCGTTGGAAAACTCTGCGCTGCCGGCGTCTGTCCCCTCCGGCTCCGCGGGCGGCTGTGCCGGGACGCGCGGATCCCCCGGCAGCATGAACATCCTGCTGGAGCTCTTCGTGGTGACCTTCCGAGTGCTCTGGGCTTTCGTGCTCGCCGCGGCCAAGTGGCTGGTACGGCCCAAGGAGAAGAGTGTGGCGGGGCAGGTGTGCCTGATCACCGGGGCGGGCAGCGGCCTGGGCCGCCTCTTCGCGCTAGAGTTTGCCCGGCGTCGGGCGCTGCTGGTGCTCTGGGACATCAACACGCAGAGCAACGAGGAGACGGCGGGCATGGTGCGGCACATCTACCGGGAGATGGCTGAGGCGGCCGCCGCCGCTTCCAGGGGTAAGCGACACTGTCCTGAGCCGGGCGGGTTGGCCCGGGCGCTGCCCCGTGTTTCTCACCTGCCAGGTCGCCGGCCCTGTCCTGGCGTGGGGGAAGAGTTAGCCTGGGCGACTCTCACCTGTGGCGGACAGTGCCGGGGTTCTAGTGGGGAGCTGTGAGCAGAGACCCGCTTCGTAGAGCCTTAGGCTTCAACGGCGGCTCTAAAACCTGCCCCTCTTCTTAGAAAGAGTTTTTGTGTGCCGAGGTGACACCGAGGTAAATAGACCTTTTGCTGTAATGGAAACACACTCGCTGTGCTTACTGGTATGTCAAAATACGATTAAGAACTTTTCTTCTCTCTGACTTCCCTGCCCTCTTATCTTTCTATTCCTTAGGAGATGGAGAAAAAGATGTGCTGCCCCATTGCAACTTGCAGGTTTACACCTACACCTGTGATGTGGGCAAGAGAGAAAATGTCTACTCGACAGCTGAGAGGGTCCGCAAGGAGGTTGGTGAGGTCTCCGTCCTGGTTAACAATGCTGGCGTGGTCTCCGGGCACCATCTTCTGGAGTGTCCTGATGAGCTTATTGAGAGGACCATGATGGTCAATTGCCATGCACACTTCTGGGTAACTATAAACTTTCTGCCACTTCTTGTCTATTAATTTGGGCGAAGTAACTGCTGTCCCTTAACCTCCTGTATGCTTGAGTTTGTCACTTGATTACTTTAGGTTGTAAACTTGCTGTTCTGTTTACATTTTGGGGTATTAAAATTGCTGCCAAGAAGTTTTAAATCAACTCTATCCGCTGTGAAATCCTAAATTTTAAGTCTTGTGACCTTTTCTGCAGGCCTTTGTGAACTCCTTCACAAGTGAGTCTGCTTGAAGTTTGTTACCGTTAATGAATGACTTCCCAGCCTTCCTCCCATAGTCTTCTGACAGCGAGTTAGCAGCTTTAAGATGCTATTTTAATGATTATTACAATAGCAAACTTGCACGTTTCTGGGAAAAAAAAGTACTTTAAAAATCCCTGCTGGAAATGTTGTTTGAATTGCCTGGCAGGCAGATTGTTCTTTTGAAGGCTGGGAGGAAAGGCAAAAAAGAGATTTCTTAAGAAATCAAGCCAAAACCACTTTTTCAGGAATCCTGCATATTTGTCCTCGTAGCTTTCTCTAGGGACTGCCAGTAGATGTAAGAATTGTTTGCCAACAACGAGGGGGAATGGGTTTAAGCTGGTAGAGGGGAAATTTAGACTGGATGTTAGGAGGAAGTTCTTTACAGTGAGGGTGGTGAGGCACTGGAATGGGTTGCCCAGGGAGGTTGTGGATGCTTCCTCCTTGGAGGCGTTTAAAGCCAGGCTGGATGAGGCCTTGAGCAACCTGCTCTAGTGGGAGGTGTCCCTGCCTGTGGCAGGGGGTTGGAGCTGGATGATCCTTGAGGTCCCTTCCAACCTAAACCATTCTATGATTCTATGAATATCTTTAATATAGTTTCTGGGGTGATGTCTCCATAACTTGTAGATGTTAATCAAGGAGAACAAACTATGTGATCTTTCTTGTCGTTCTAACCCTTGCTTTCCCATGTGGTTTATTTTTATGCCCACAATAGGATGGAATTACATAAACTGGAGTGTTGAAGGAGGGCATGGTGCACATTTGGGCTGGCATTAGCTGTCAGACTGAGGCCATTGTTAGTACTGAAACTGTTCCTTGGGCCTTCAAACAAGGTTATGAAATACACTTGCATAACAATCAAAGAATTAAGTAATGTGAAATATACTTCAGCTTAAGCCTTCTTTGCCTGGTCTTACCTTTTCTTAATAAAATCTTGTAAAATGTCTCATCTTCAAAATACAGAAGGCCCTCCAAAGCCTAACTTTTTTTTTTAATGTGGAAACAAAATGCTGTTTCATAACCCTAAAGGTGCCCCTTTCCAGTCTGCACTGCAAAACACTTGATGGCAGAGCAGCCTTTTTCCAATGTATTGTAAAGCTTGCAGGGAGAGTGCTCTAAACTTTGGTGCACACCAGATAATGTGTTTAGGAACTCTTTCAAACACTGAAAGTATATTTTAAGGCAGGTTTGAAAGGTTCTGAGAAAGCTCATATGACCTCTTACAGCAAGAGCTGTGTGTTCCCTGTCATAAAAGTTAAACTGATGCTTAAGCAGGGATGTGTGCTACGTTTCATGGCTGTTATTGATGTGGTTTAAATGCTGAATTGACAAAGTTTCCAAGAACTCTAAATTATGACATCACCATTAATTAAAATATGGGAGGATCCTAAATTCTCCAGCTGTTTTTCCTTCAGGCCTAAGTCTTATTTATAACATTGTTTAAGAGATCTTTTTGAATCACTCTGTTTGTGTTCTGAGCCCTACAGTAACAGAAAACTAAATGTAGAGCCTCATATTGCTGTGAGTGAGTTTCCACAACAATTTAATTTGTCTCTGAATGTTACAGTGTGAAGCAACTTTAAAATTAAAAAAAACCCTCAAAACTCCTGCCAGCAGGACCAGGGCAGTGATTGTTCCCCTGTACTCAACACTGGGGAGGCCACACCTCTAATACTGAGTTCAGTTTTGGGTCCTTGCTTCAAGAAGAGCATTGAGGTCCTGGAGTGTATCCAGAGAAGAGCAACAAAACTGGTGAAGGGTCTGGAGAGGTGTTGTGAAGAGCAGCTGAGGGAGCTGGGGGTGTGTAGTCTGGAGAAGAGGAGGCTGAGGGGACACCTCATTGCTCTCTACAGTTCTCTAAAAGGAAATTGGAGTGAGGTGGATGTTGGCCTCTTCTCCATAGCATCAGGTGATAGAATAAGAAGACATGTCCAGAGATTGTGCCAAGGAAGGTTTAGGTTGGAGATTAGGAAAAATTTCTTTCCTGCAAGAGTGGTCAGAAATTGGAACAGGCTGCCCAGGGAGGTGGTGGAGTCGCCCTCCCTGGAGATGTTCAAAGAAACATGTGGCCATGGTGCTTTGGCACATGCTTTAATGACTATGGTGGTCATAGGCTGACAGTTCAACTTGGTCTTAGAGGTCATTTCCAACTGAAACAATTCTATGATTTTATAAGAAGGTGTAGTCAGATCTGAACTGTGGAACTTGAGATCTTGGCATAAGCTTCTAAGGAGAAATCAATACCCTTTATGTAATTGAGGATCTGTTCATATGTGTAATTCCTGCAGATCCCATGTCCTGCTTTGCTTTTCCTTTTTTTTTCTTTTAGCTGTTGACAAAGCTTTTTTCCCTTGTGTTCCCCTTCACAGTCCCAGAAAAGGTTGGCTTGACCAACAGTGGGTGGACTTCTGTTAAAAGCCATAGTAGTTAATTCATAAGATATCATCTGAATGGGCTGCTGAAGCCAACATTTTTTGATGCAAGGCAATGCTAACTTAAATAGAACAATGTGTCTACATGTGTGAAGTCTTACACAGACAGTTTTTTCCCTCTCAGCTGAACTGGTGGTCCAAAAGCTAAGCTAATGCTCTAGGGTATTATGTAGGCTTTTAACTATTCTTGGAGGGTGTTCCATCCAAAAACCTGTAAATGTATTTTATAAAGACATGAATTTTCCATGTAACATTGCTTCAGTAGTTACGTGTCTGTACCTTCAGGAGTTTTGTTGGGGTTTGGGTTTGATTTTTTTAATATGTGGCAAGGGAAATTTTCATCCCTTGAGTGTCAATCAACCCTCAGCGTGCTTCTACATAAACTTGTAAAATGGGTCTCTAGTATCATCCCCTTGAAATGTCTGAACTGAGACTGCTTGCTTGCGTTGTGCAGAACGCGGCTGGTGTGAGCTTGGTTGGTGTTAGCTATGATCTGAAGGCTGCCCAACTTCTGCAGTAGGCAGTGTCCTGACAGCCTGTCGCTGGTTTACTGTTATGACTCTAGCTGAGAGGTGCACCGTATCACAAACTGGCAGTCAAGAGAGCTTTAGCAGTGTGCCACAGCCTGAACAGATGCTTTCCATTTTGCTGACATTCGTGATTTGTATAATCCTTCCTGTGAGTGTTCTATATAAACATGTCACCACTGCATCATGTAGCAATTTCCACAGCATAAAATCCACTGCAGTATTAAATGCCTGTTATTTCATGCTGTGATAACTTGAATGCTTCTGATATTGAAAGCATAGGCACAAAATCCATTCTGGTTTGAAACAAGCCAGCCCTGGTTTGCTATAATTTGCAGATGCACAAAGCTGTAGCAGGAGTGTAATGCTCTCCCTCCTGTCAGGCTGTTGGGAGAATAAGAACTTACTCAACTGCACTTGTCAGTTACTACAGAGAAACTTCTGCAGATGAGGAAATGATCTTTCTGGGATATGTCAAGTTTAAGATTTGAGAAATGCTGAATCCCAGCACAAGCTAAAGCTGTTGCTTTCAGCTTTAAGCAACTGTAGGAACATAACACTATGCTTTTCTCATGGTCTTACAAAAAAGCTTAAGTGAGGTCTCAAAATACTGTGCTTTAGATTGTGGAACTGCATTTACTAAAGCAACTCTGCAAGCTTATTTCAGGGCAATTTGACTTTGCACACCTGCTTCTTTTTTTTTTCTTCTGGAAGAATAATGCCATCACTAGGTAAGCAGGTATCAATATTGTACTTCAGCATAGTGCTTAGGAAATCCTAGATTTGGTTGTTGAATGGGACTCATGGAGGGGCAGGGACAAAGTGATGATCAGGATCTGTGAAGCTGTGTGCCATCGAGGCCTTTCTATGTAGCAGATCTTCAGTACTGAGATCTGAGAGAACAGTGGTCTGCATTTCCCTGCTATGTGGATCCTCCAAAACTTTCAGCTGAAAATCTCTCCTCCTGGAGGACTTCTCTCCAACTTGCCAAAAGGGGGAAGCAAAAGCATTCAGCTCCAGCTCTGTCATACTTTTAATAAATAAAAATCCATGTAGTGAGAGGCTGGTGTCCAGAGTTTGAAGAGCTACCTGAAGTGGTTATCTTCATTCACTTACAAACTACTTGATTTTTGAGAGATCTTTGAGGTGGCCTAAAGTTGATACAGGAAGAGACAAATACTGAGCAAAGAGAGATACTGCCCAAGTAATGTACCTGGGAAAGAAAGTTAATGGAGAGTTACTGAGACAAATACTCACTTGTGCAGCTGTTGTGTTTATTGGGCTGATAGGATTGCTGAAGCTTTGGAAAGTAACAGTAGCTGACAAATAACTATCTATAAATGCTTATTGACATTCTGGTTCTTCACCCTCCCTGGTATAAAACTTTCTTGTGCCTATAGCTTTAGTTTAAATATGGAATACTGCATTTGTGTGCTTACTGAATCTTCTACAGATGAAAAGATGCTTTAAGTTCTGTTATTTCAACTAGTACCAGGCTGAGTCTTGTGATCTGTTGACATTCACTTTGACTTTTGTCTTAATCTGTATGATTCATGTATCTATATTTAATCATAGATACTACAGTCCACTGACAGCCCATCCAGTTTAACATTTTGGATAAGTGGAAATAACCATTTTTATTGTTGTTTTATTTTTACTCATTATAATATATCCTAAGATACATTTATTTACTTGTATGGTTTAATCTACAAGTTCTTGACCTTTTCTCTCTTTTTTTTTTTTTCCTTCTCAAAGTGAGCTGGATCAATTTCAAGCAAAGCATGTACATGTAATACAAAAAGTATCCTAAAAACTAACTCTTGCCTTGCAAAATGATTCCAACTGCATACCACCAGTGAATGACCCTGGACAGCACATGCTTTGTATGCTGTGGTAGCACGCTGGGTGGTGGGTATGAAAGGAAAAGCAGCCCTAGTTTTAGCTATGGAAATTGTCCTATTAGTTGTACTTAAAACCTTTAAGTGTTTTGGTATGACTCTGCAGCCCATATGTTATTGAGTTCATTTCTCAACAAAATAGAAGGGATCTATAAATAGAGGAAATGCTATAGTCCAGATATGTGTTCCAGAAAACTGCTCTTTCCCAGCTTATAAGGGAATGCACTCAACTTCTGGAAAATAAATGGGTGGGTATATGTTTCATGAAATGGGTTGGGCTGGAAGAGACTTTAAAGATCCTCTATTTCCAATTCGTCTCCTACTACACCAGATTGCTCAAGGCTGCACCCTGCTTGTCTTAGGGTACTGTCAGGGTTGAAGCCCCCACAACTTCCTTGGGCAACCTGTTTGAGTGCCCTCACCTTCATAGCTGTGCTAGTTTGAGCCTAGCTAGCATGTTTTGGTGAGAAGAGCTAGATGATAGGCTGTAAAATGAAAACAATGGTGAGGTCTACTTCCCTCACAGTCTTGCTGAGATGTATACAAAAGAAGAAAGGCAAAACAAAGATTAGAGCTCTTGCTTCTTCTCTTCGCTGGGGAGCTTTGCCTGCTGGGGAGAGCTTGTGGCTGCTGGCTGGACTCCATCTTGCTTTCTAACCTCACCCTCCCTTTGCTTGGTTGCTTCACCTTGCTTTTAACCCTTTTGGCCAAACCTCCATTCTTCCTTGGGACTGGGGTAAGGTTGAGAGGGGTAGGGGGAAGGTGAGGGGTGGTTGAGAGCCCCTCCTGGGGATTCAGGTTTCTGGGAGGGGAGTTGTGTCTGTATTACCTTTTTACCTTGTCTATTTCTGTCTATATCTGTATATACTGTAACTATCTGCTTGTACATTGTGCCAGCTGTAACTATAAGCTTCATTCAAATTTCCAGAGCCGACTGAGTCTAGGCTGGGTAATTTCTAAAAGTGTGGAGGGCGGGGGACACCCAAACCATCACAATAGCGAAGGGTTTTTTCCCAATGTCTCATCTAATTCAGCTTCTTCCAGTTTGAGACCATTAGCCATTATCCTCTCATTCCATGTCTTTGTCGGAAGTCCCTCTCCAGTGCTGCTGTAGCCCCCTTCAAATACTGGAAAGCTGTTCAAAAGTCTCTCTGGAGCCTTCTCCAGTCTGAACAGCTCCAGCTCTCTCAGCCTGTCTTTGTAGTGAAACTGCTCCAGCCCTCTTCATGGCTTCCTCCAGACCCAGTCTACCATGTTCTTCTTCTCTTGGGGTCTCAGGAGCTTGGACACAGGACACCAGATGGGGCCTGGGTGGAGCAAAGGGGCAGAATCCCCCATCTGCTGCCAGCACTGCTGGAGATCAGCCCAGGACAGGGTTGGTCTCTGGGCTGCCAGCACACATTGCTGGCTCATGTTGAGCTTCTCATCACCCAGTGCCCCAGGTCCTTCTCCTCAACACTGCTCTCCATTCTCCACCCAGCCTGGATTTGTGCTTGGTTTATTTCTGGAATTTGAGTGGGCAGAAAACTACTGGTTCAGAACTTTCCTCACAGATTTATTTGATGGTCTACCAGGAGTTTGCCTAGTACAAGCACAGTTGTCAGCAGCAAGCAATCTCTAGTTTTGTAGCCTGTGCCTTGCAATTGCTGTATATCTGTAACCTACCCTTGGAGTCATGGTGTAGCTGTAGTGATCATTTTTCAAAAAGTCACTGATGTTTTTCAGTTTTCTCATGCTTCCTGGGGTGGTCCCCAACCCAGACCACTTAGTTCAGGTGCCTATATGTCTAAGCTTTGGCTGTAGAACCAATCTTACATCAGTTTCAGAGCAGATGTGGAGAGGATGAAAATGACCCTTCACAATGTGCTCATCTGAAGTGTGTGGAAGCATCATCAGTGGATGAACCTCTGTTACTTGTTCCTGGAAGGAAAAATATGTTGATATCAACTCAAAGGCATGGATGGGTTTGTAATGTTGGTATTTCTGCTTCAGATACTCATGTGGAAGTGAGCTGTCTTCTGGATTTTTCTGAATGTCAAGATGAGGGTGCCAGTCTCTTTATAGTTGTGCCAAATAATAGGACAGGAGCAACAGGTATTGTATGTTGCATATGCTGGAACTCGGGAAGTTCCACCTCAACATGAGGAGAAACTTCTTTTCTTTGAGGATGACATGGCACTGGAACAGGCTTCCCAGAAAGGTTGTAAAGTCTGCTTCTTGTTTCTGTGTGACATGCCCTAGGTGATTCTGCTCTGGCAGGGGGGTTGGACTTGGAGGTCACTTCCAACCCCTAACATTCTATTATTCTGTGATCATTAAACATGTTGAGGTGGAGTGGGAGGTGGGTCTCAGTCTCATACAAAATGCCATTTGTTTGCCCTTGAGGAATCCTGTAACTGTGAGTACCTGTAACTGGGATTCCAGAGTGATGCCCACCATAGTGTGGCTATTCCACAAGTTACTCAGCTCTAGTCCTTGAGGTCCATCGAAACTGTTCAGTCATGGTTCTCCTTTGTCTCTATTGTATCTTGATGATGGTTGCTTATTGAGGAGTCTGAACAGAACTGCTTATAGCATTGTTGACTTGCTTATTTGGCAGCACTTCCGTCAGAGTGGTGGGAAAATGGCATGAAAGATTCTTTGACAGGCCTACTGTCCTACATGTACTTTCTGTACTGGGGCATCTGCCTTGCATGGTGGAGAATGCTGGCCTCTTTTTCAAACAGCAGCTGAATTCACACATTTCCTGGCTTTCACTTTACAGCATTTAAAAGTTTGGGGTTTTTTGGCTTGTTTGGTTGTGGTTTTTTTTCATTACTATCAGTTAAGGAATCTCTTCCTTAAAACACTTAAGCTGCACCCAAGCCTTTGCCCCAGCTTCTTTCAGGCATGCTTTAGAAATAAATTTGCTGCACCATTTAAACAGTGCACAGACCTTAGAGCCTCAAAGAGCACAAACCAGAGATTCTCTGATTGTGACCCATGCTTTTATTTTGTGGATTATTGTCCAAGATTAGATGTGATCAGACAGCTCCTCCTGTGTACTAAACTGTGAACCTTGAAGAATTCAGGTGCAAACAGTAACATGCTTCACAGAACAACTCTCCTTTCTTTAATGGATCTTTCACATTGCTTTTCTGAAGAGACCAAGCCAAGACTTCTCAAGCTGTTTGAAATGTATTTGAAGTATTAATTATTAGTGGTTTGCAGTTCTACAGCCATCTAAACTTAGAGGTGGAGTAGCAGTATGGCTTGCAAGCATAAGGCCCTTGGAAGAATTGTACTCTTCGGTCTCCTGTGACTCTTTCTGAGGATCAGAGACATGCCATCAAACTCTGTGAATGCTTTCAGGACTGCTAATCTGCTTTAAAAGAATGGTCCTGAATTAATGATCAGAGTGATGATTAAATTCCTGCTTTTATGGAATGAGGTAGGTTGAATAAGCACAACACTTCTGCACTGACTTTGGTCTGCTGTTATGCTGTTCCTTGGGAAGGACTTGAGGGGGCAGGAAAATCCTGAATGAAATGAAAGTCTTTGCCCATGTGGTGCCGAAGCTCAGTAGAAATAGGGGGTGGTTTTTCATTCAAGTAGTCTTAAAGATGATGTGTGTGCCTTTCTTATCTTCTGGAGGTTAGGACTTCAAAAGTGTCAGATTCTTCTATTTACAAGGAGCATCTGCTTTTATTTTCTGGAAAGCAGCTAAATTAACAAGATCTCATTGTGTTACCTGAAATGATGTTGTGGAGAGGTGGGTGCTGGTCTCTTCTCACAGGTAATTAGTGATAGAACAAGAGGGAATGGCCTCAAGCTGCAACAGTGTAGTTTTAGACTGGACATCAGGGAAACAATTTTTTCCAGCAAGAGTGATCAGACATAGGAATGGGCTGCCCAGGGAGGTGATTGAGTTGCCAACCCTGCATGTCACAGAGTCACACAGAATCAACCAGGCTGGAAAAGACCTCTGAGATCATCCAGTCCAACCTGTCTCCTAAACCTTCTCATTAAGTAACCCATGGCACTAAGTGCCTCATCCAGGCTCCTCTTAAACCCCTCCAGGGATGGGCACTCCACCACCTCCCTGGGCAGCCCATTCCAATGCCAATCACTCTCTCTGGCAAGAACTTCCTCCTAACATCCAGCCCGAACCTGCCCTGGCACAGCTTGAGGCTGTGTCCTCTTGTTCTGTCCCTGACTGCCTGGCAGCAGAGCCCAACTCTACCTAGCTACAACTTCCCTTCAGGTAGTTGTAGACAGCAATGAGCTCTGCCCCGAGCTTCCTCCAGGCTGCACATCCCCAGCTCCAGCCCCCCGCCTTTAGTTTAAAACCATCACCCCTTGTCTAGTAGGTAGTGGTGTTGAGGGAGCTCTGGATCCCAGCTTTGCTAGGGTTGCACCAAAGCCAGGGCTTGGAACCATGCACAGGAGCTGTCCTCCACCCTGGCGTGTGAGGCATGGCTGCCTTCAGCAGGTACCACGGAGGTCCCCAGCAGCAGACTGCTGAGAACACAGTCCTGGAGTTAGGCTGCAGAGTCCCCAGGAGGTCAGTCTCCATTCTCCTTTCCACAGCAGCAGGTGATTAGAGGTGAACAGATGATGTCTGCACAGAGCTGAGTTCTAGGATGCTGGTACAGGTTTAAGAGTTGAACTTCAGACTTCTCATAGAATCATAGAATGGTTTAGGTTGGAAGGGACCTCAAGGATCATCCAGCTCCAACCCCCTGCCATAGGCAGGGACACCTCCCTAGAGCAGGCTGCTCAAGGCCTCATCCAGCCTGGCCTTAAACGCCTCCAGGGAGGAAGCATCCACAACCTCCCTGGGCAACCTGTGCCAGTGTCTTACCACCCTCACTGTAAAGAACTTCCTCCTAACATCTAGTTTGAATCTCCCCGACTGATTTAAAAGAACCAAGAAGTGAGGTAGAAGAACGTTTAAAAGTCATTTGGATGTGGTGCTCAGGAATGTGATTTTGGGGTGAACCGTGTAGAGTAGGGATATCAACTGGACTAGGTGATCCTGAGGGTCTTCTCTAACCTGAATGTTTCTGTGATTCTGTTACTAATTTTGTCATAGCCAAGCCATTGTAGCAGACTTGTAGAGGACAGGCAGGTCTGTGTGCTCAGCTGTGGAGAAAATCAATCCTGATGTGGCTGTGTGTCCTAACCCAGAATTTGTATCACTGCCTAGGACCTGTCTTAACTGACATGTCTTGCTCTGTGTGGGTGAGCAATCCTTTTCTGTAGCTCTCAGTGTCATCAGTTACTCTCTAGACAGGTTAAAGAGAGATGGGTGTTATGTTTTCTACGACCCCCCTGCCATTTTAGAACTGTTCTTTTTAAATATTTTCAGCTTCTCTCTTTATCAGCTGTGAAGTGTTATTCTTTCCCAGTGCTTCTCACGCTTTGATTTCACTTCTGATGTGGTTTTTGTAGGGAGTGTTAAGTATCTCTAGCACTAAACCTTTCTATGGTCTTCTGTATGTAAAAGCCAGAGCATTACTCTTGATAAACTTTGCTCCCCTGACCTCTGGGGTTTTCTAGCTCTTCACAGCAATGGTAAAACAGAGTTACTGATACCTGTCTTTTGGGTGAAAATGGTGGAGTATGTTTTGCAAAGGCAAGCTGAAGCTGATTTACAGGCAGTGCAGTGTGCTCTTACCTGTGGTCTTAGGCTTCTTTGTTTTAAAAACCAGAAGTCTTTCACAAGGCAGTTACAACTCAGCTAAGTGAGACTTGGAGATTGGTAGACTCTTTCTGAGGGTTTAGTTGGAAAGAAGGCATGTCACAAACGAGGGAGATTTACATCTGTGCTTAGACTTCTAAATGAACGCTCTGTTCTTGTAAATAATTATGTTAGTATAATGATTTGTACACCAGTCAAGTTAACACTTGACGTGAGTGAGTTATCACAACTGGGATGAGAGGGCATGGTAGGCCAAGGAATGCTGGAACAGCTGTGGGGCCGAGGTGGCTGGCTTGGTGCGAGCCTTTTGAAATTCAGGTTTGTTTGACTGTTGAATTCTGCACCTAAATGTGCCCTGGTGCTGGTCACTTCTGCCATCTGCTTGAACTTGTGCGACAGCTTCTTGAGTGCTTCTCTTTCGGTATTGGTTTGGAAAAGCACTTACATGTAACTTGTCCACATTTTTCTGTTGGCTTTTTGTGTAACACTGGAACAGGTTCCCCAAGGAGTTGGTGGAGGCCTCCTGTTCCTGGAGACTTTCAAGGTCAGTTTTGATGGGGCTCTGAGCAACCTGACCTAGTTGGGGACATCCGTGTTTACTGCAGGGGGATTAGATTAGGTGACCTTTAAAAGACCCTTCCAACCCAGTGCATTTGGTGGTGAAACTCCAAGGCTGGCTTTGTGGTGGCAAACTGTCACATGAGCCCACCCCTTCAATCTATGTCTTTGGTAATTCATCTGTTCCTTTGGTGAGCCAGTTCAGCTCACTAACTTGTCTGGAGGGCAGCAAGGAAAGTTATTCATTGTATTGGCCAAGTTGATTTGGGTTTTTTTCTGTTTAGAATCACTTCATCAACATTTCAGACTTGAACTAGCCGGTATGGGGGGCATGTGTGTTGGGGAAAGGGTGAAGAGGAATAGGATAGAGCTGTATAGCTGTGAACAAGACCTTGGTAGCTGTCTAATAAAACCTCATTCTTGCAGAGATTTTCTGGGATAGGATTTTACGGTCCTTATATAGTGAAGAAGTCATAAATGGTTTCAAGCTATAGCAAATCCACCACTGGTGTAACAACTTGAATGTAAGAACTCAGTTTCTAAAGAGATAGCAGTGCTTTGACTGCATGCTATTTAAACCTCCTAGATAAAGGTAAGTTAGCTTTCTGAACACATCAAATAATGTTAGTAACTCTGGCTTAGTTGCCTGCCACCAGTACCATGACTGCTGTCACAGCTGCTATCCCTGTGCCTACTGCAGTCTGACTTCTCTGGAAATCAATTGAGTGTGGAAAAAAACAGGCTAGAGCCAAGTTCCAGCTTGCAGGAAATGAGCATAGTTGCCACAGGCAGGCAATGGAAAGAAGTATCTCTGTCTTTGAAAACTCATTCTCAAGAAAGTGAGCAGTTTGCTGGTGTCTGGTTAAAATGCCTGTGCAAGCAGAATCTTTGAACACTGTGTTAGTTGCTGTTTTGATTGCTGTATTAGCTGGAGGTATTTTTGTCGTTTTAGCCTTTGTTGGCTTATGAAGCAAATGTTTACCTGCTAAGACTATTTTTTGCACACTTTTTTGAGGGAGAATGGGGATAAATGTGAAAAAGAAACGCCTTGGTTTTGTAAAAACCTCTAAATTTCATGCATTAGAAAGATGGTGAATGGGAAACATAAGAAGTTGGAGCCTTACAGGTTTGTACTGTTTCCTAACTAAACTTCGAGGCTAAATTTCCACTCAGCTGTAATATCTTCCTTATTCTTCTGCTTTCACTAGGAAAGACTGTTACATGGAAAAGGAAGCTTTACTTCTAATCTCATTCCTCTTGTCACATAGTTATGGCATAATCACTTTCCTTCTTATCAGATAATTGATTCAAATCAATGACTTAGTGGCTGAGTTGGAGAAGATGAGTAAAAGTGAGTCAGCTTTCATCTGTAATTGCAGTTCTGTGGAGGTACTTACCTGAAGGTGTCTATAAAACATGAGACAGTTGTCTTTTGTTGAATAACTTCTTGAAAAGCCTGTTACATAAATCATAAAACATGAATGATCACTTCATGTTTTCCCTAAGTAGTTCTGACAGTACCATTCTCTAGTAATATTTTGGAAACATGCAGACTAAAATACCAAGTTTTACTAAATATTCCAGAAGATGACTAAGCTTATGGCAAGCTAGAGAAAAATGTCTGTTTAAAAGTTGGATCGGGTTCTTGTTAGCTGAACAGACTATTCCGTGCTCTTAGCTAATATTTGTCAAATGAATTTGTTATTTGAATTTTTCACTGACTCAGAGGGGCATGTTTTCATTTTTGTCAAGATTATCAAATAGCTGGCAATAAAAAACAGCTCTCCAAATGGTTGGACATTTGCTGCAAGCTTGTGCTAATGAAGAAGAGGGACTGATGTGTTTGTTACGCTAACGTCAACATAGCTCTGAAATGCTGTGTGGCCATTTGTTGGTATATAAACAAAGCAGAATTTCCAGTGGCTTGACTTCAACAGGGCTTGAACTGGCTTTTGTGGGAAGGAGTAGCCAAGTAGTAACTTCTTACATCACCTGAACACTGGTTTCCGATTTGGTGTTTTGAAGAAATGCAAAGTTAGAAGAATCTGAGCTCGGTGGTGATACCTAATGGGATTTTAACTTAAGTTCCTGCCTTTACAGGAGTGTAACTGGGCTGTCACAGCTGTGTTGAAGCTATGTGTTAAACCTGGGAGTTTGGAAGGCTCAAATGCTGACATGGTAGATTGGAGCAGAAGGATTTACTTTCTTTAAACTGTATGTTACCTTGCGGTGCTTGCTGCCAACCATGTAATACTTGCTTTAAATTGAATAGTGATTGTTACTTGGTAGCTGTGGTAGTCTGAGAGTATAATGAGATTGGCATCATGGAGGATAAATGTCAACTAGTATAATAATTTCCCTTTGTGCAGGAGGCAAGAGGTCAGGTTTTGAGCCTGAGTATTTTGAAAGCTTCAATTCTCATGCTTGGTTATGCCTTATATTTGCACTGGCTGCAGAGCTTGGCATGTGTGTGTTTGTTCCTGAGTTCCACTGCACTCTAGGCTTGACCCTTGCTTATTTTGGAGTGTGAGGCAGACACAGCTAGGCCTCCAGCAGCCCTCTTCCTTGTCATCTTACCCACTACTAAGCCTTTTCAGCTTCTAGAGTAGTTTGGCATTTGAAATCCACAGCAAGCATCACTGGCACCTTATGTTCTACACTTGCACATTGCTCCAGCAGGAATGCCATCTTCCTCCCTCTCTGCTAGCTGTGGAGTATCCACTATAATTGCTTTGTCCTATAAAAGGCATTACCAGTCTAAGCAGGCAGAGTTATAGAATCATAGAATGGTTTAGGTTGGAAGGGACCTCAAGGACCATCCAGCTCCAACCCCCTGCCATAGGCAGGGACACCTCCCACTAGAGCAGGCTGCTCAAGGCCTCATCCAGCCTGGCCTTAAACACCTCCAGGGAGGAAGCATCCACAACCTCCCTGGGCAACCTGT
>WAAF01005185.1:75137-99566 GCA_013400475.1 Tricholaema leucomelas | reverse complement strand
CACTTGGCCTTGTTAAACGTCATGAGGTTGGCCTGGGCCCACCTCTCCAGCCTGTCCAGGTCCCTCTGGATGGCATCCCTGCCCTCCAGCAAGTCAGCTGTGCCACACAGCTTGGTGTCATCTGCAAACTTGCTGAGGGTGCACTCAATTCCTCTGTCCATTGCTGGTGAAGACTTGGAATACCCTTCAGAAGCTGGCCAGGGAGTGTTGTTACTGGGGGACATCTTACAGCTAGGGAGAGAGCATCATTATTTCTTGAAAGCAGCGTGGTACCTGTGTTCTGAACTCTGCTGGAAACATGTTGATTCCACAAGAAATTCATCTAGGTGTTCTGTACTGCTTCATTGGAGCCTCTCTCTAGCTGAAAAAAGTTGAGACCAAAGGAGGAGGAGAAGTGGAGGCAGAACAGACACCATCTCAGACAGAGCAGGATAATTTATTACAGTGTAAGGGGAGATACAGGAGAGAGATAGCAAAGGAATCAGCATCCTTCCCACTTAGTTAAGATCATGAGTTGATAAACTCATGGTTAATAGAGATAAAGCGTGCAAGGTCTCTACTGGCTTGTACTGCCTTCCTCTGTGAGAGCAAGAGGAATGGACTGTTGAGCAGGGAGTTGCTGTACTGAAGCAGAGAATCACAGAATGCCTAAGGATGGAAGGGAGTTATCACTCAAGCAGGGCCACCTAGAGCCGGTGGCTAAAGATTGTGTCCAAACAGCTTTAGAGTATCTCTAAGGATGGAAATTTCTGCAGCCTCTCTGGACAGCCTGTGGGAATGTGCTTTGTTTTTCCTAGCCATATGAAAGGGTAGATATGTGGGCTCTGGAGGGAAGGGATTCTAAATAGACAATCAGTGACTGAAACAATGATAGGTGCTGCTGCATAGGTAGGAAGTTAGACATCAGCAAAGTGGTATGTCCAAGTGTAGGTGAAAGCAGACAAGTTTGTGTGCGTTATGGCATGCCCATTAAAGGCAGCTAGCTGCTTCCATAGAAATGGCTGGTGACACCGTTACTAGAAAGATCAAACACTTCACAGGGCAGGCTTGACATCGAGGCTGGAAATGATTTTAAAAGCATGTAAATCTAAAAGTTGTTTCATCTTGGGGAAGGAGTATAAAAGTTCTCAGAAGAATTGGAGGGTGCATAGCAGTAACAGGAAGGCTCTCGCTTTCAGTTGCTGGTAGAGAAATAACAAGGGTAGTTTAGCTGGAATGCTTGAACTTCTTCATGCCCAGAATGCATATAAAGTAGTAGCCTCTCTAAACAGAACTGAAATGCTCTTAAGAAGAAATTAAAGGCGACTTTGGCTATGTTATGTGTATCTAAACCCCTGCCCTGATGAAAAGTACGGTCGAAATGTAGAGCAATGTGATGGTGGAGAATGCAGGAAAGCTTTCTGTCAGAGAGCTGGCAGTTGGATTGGTAGCATATCACAAGAAACATTAGCTAGTGATACTTTTTGTCGAGGAGGGAAACTTCTGAAGCAGGACTTGTATTATTTAGGTAGCAGTCTTGAGTACTTACTGTACACTTTAAGACAGCTTTGTTCTCCTCATCTAGTTACCTAAGACCCCAGGAAAACAATCCCTAGAAGGGAGGGAGAGACAATGTAGTGGCATAAGGCAACAGAAACAAAAGTTCCTGTTGCAGTGTACTTCCCTAAGCTCTTCATATCCCACTGTCTGTAGACACAACCCTTTTTCAGCTGAGCTCTGTTAAACTATACAAAAGGCACTTTAACCAGGCAATGTTCAGTTGCCCTAGACATGACATAATTAGTTTGAGTAGTAAAGAGTGGAAATCAATGATTAATGTCTGAGAGATAACTAGTGGTATTAGTTTCCTGTGTTTTTGTTGGTTTGGGCTTTTTTAAATAGCATTACTTATCTTATCTTTACTGTCTACCCATTGTAAACAGCTTTCTGGCACTAGGTTCTGATTAAGGAAACTACTTCAGTTTCAGCTCTCTTCTGATACACTTGACATGCATTGACTCTGTAAGAGGAAGCAGTGCAATAACTGAACCATTCACAGCAAACAGTGGTAACCATTGGCTTTGAGAATTGAAGGAATTTTGGAGCTGGACCCTAAATAGTACCAATGCTAGGCAGGGTTGTAATGTAAATATGGCCTGTGGCATACTTAATGGCATGGCAGACAGCTGTTACTACTAACAAACCCATCCAGTAAACAAGATTTAATCTAGTGTTCTACAAACTTGGTGTTTCTCAGCTGATTAAATGCTTTGTTGAGAAGCAGGGGATTTTGTGCATGCATCAGTCATGAGGTGGAGAAAACAGGAATGTTAATTACTCATGTGAATTCATAATGAATTAAGCCATTACTTTAATCACTTGGGGGGGTTGCGTTTTTACTAAGACTTTATGTACTTCAAAGCAGTATATAATGTAGAGTCGGACAGAAGGGAAAAAAGGAAGCCCTGTAAATCATCTACAATTTTATGTTGCATTTTACCGTAGCAATTCTTCAAACTGTTCATTATCTTCACCTCTTAACTTGGGTAGATCTTCAGATGTGTAATTTGACTTTGGGTATCCTTCCTTTTCAAAGTATTGGAGCTGGGGTTGTGTGGCCTTGCTTCTTTTATTACTCATCATCATTACAGACTTCTGTTAAAGTCTGTCTTGTTTGTTCCTGGGCTTTTGGTTACAAGGCAACTGTAGCATCATTGCTGTGCATGTATGTTAAGCATTAAATGCTGCTTATCCCCATGGCCGTGAAACAATGGATTTTGATGTGAAGGACAAATCAAGCTTTAGTGAGAAACAGAAAGTTGTGTTGCCTGCTAGGAGCTAACTAAGGGTCTCCTTTTGAGATTAAGTATTGGAAGGTCTAGCATTTCTGTTTTGAACACAGGGCCTGTGCAAGGCACACTTGAGGGCAATCCTTGTATAGTTTTCTTCCGTGCCTTTAATACAGCTGTCTATAGAAGCTTGGCTTGGGAATTTCAGTGTTTATCTTCTGATTCCTTTTGATTCAAAAGGATCTGGTTTGAGGATCTCATGTTTCTGTGTTGATCCTTTTTGGTCCAGCAGGATCCAGGTAGACCCATCAGAAGGCCAGAAAAACATGTGACTTGCTTTTTCTATTCATTACTGGCCTACTTTGCATTATCACTTCTTGACCATAGAAACCAAAGAGCAGAATCAGAACTGAATTCCATAACTATTCACATATTTACTTAGACAATGGCTAATTACCTAGAAGGGGCCCAGAGCTTCTTGATAACAGTCATCAGAGACATCTAAAGTCCTTCAAAGTACAGCTTTGGTCCCTTATGTTAGTAAGGTCAACAGTAGTTGTAGACTTCTGTCTGCCTTCTGCATTCAGCCTCTTACAGGCAGCAAAGCCATGTGCTTTGTGCTGTGTGGTCTCAAATCTTCAACTCCAGTACTAGTTATTTTCACATAGTCTTAGCACAGTTACTAATCTCACCTTAACAGAGAAATGGAATTTAAGAGGGATGTGGAGATCATATGGGAAAGGTCATTGAGGGGATAGTGCAAATGACAGATCATTATTCTCATTTCTCGTTGGAACCAAATAAAGTTAGAGGAAACTAAATGGTTACATCTAGGCTTGTAACTGCCTGCTTTGGTGCATGAGGAGGCATTTTGGGTATCTTAGCCTCTAACTTGAAGTTTTGCTTGGAGGTGACACGGGTGTAGGCTTTTCAGGGCCTCTTCTAAAACTGTTTGGCAGTAGCTTTCACTCAAGTCCTGCAAGTGAAGTTTTAGCCTGTTTATAAAACTTAAAGTGCTTATCTCTGAAATAAGCTGGGCTGTGTGACTAGCTGAAAATAACTTCAGTGTATTTACTGATAAGCCTGTCGTGGGTTATTTCTGCCTTCCCAGCACCTTTCCCTTTTAACACACAGTAGCACCAATGCTAGTGAGTTTGGGCAGAGCTGCTGCAAGGCAAGGCTGCCGCAAGGCAAGGCTGCCACAGCCAGTCTGCAGAAGAGTTAGAGGGATCTTCCTGCATTCTTAGCTCCTGGAGTGGAAAGAGAAACTGTAGTTCATTCTGTGGTGCTGTGATGCCCACATGCTCTTCTAAATGGGGCTAAGAGGACCCTGAAGTGTGGTAGCCACGCACTGTTGCGTGCAGGGCTACGAAGACCCTGCAATGCAGTGGCCACGCACTGTTGCGTGTAGGGCTAGGAGGACCCTGCGGTGCACTGGCCACACGCTGTTGCGTGTGTGGCCAGGAGAACCCTGCGGTGCGGTGGCCCCACAGTGTTGTGTGTGGGGCTAGGAGGACCCTGCGGTGCGGTGGCCCCACAGTGTTGTGTGTGGGGCTAGGAGGACCCTGCGGTGCGGTGGCCCCACAGTGTTGTGTGTGGGGCTAGGAGGACCCTGCGGTGCGGTGGCCATAAGCTGTTGCGTGTGGGGCTAGGAGGACTCTGCGGTGTGTCCTGCTGTGGTGTGCAAAGGAGATTTGGAAGAAAAGAAGGCTGAAGGTACTAGATGAAAGTTACTTCAGACAAACACTAGAGCAACATTTCCTTGTCACTGGCTCCACTGTAGTAGTCGAGTATTAGCTGCAATGCATGACGCCAGGCTGTTGCCATCTCTGGTTCCCAGAGTTGCCTGGATGAGTCCTTGACTAATTGCAGCAATTTTGTTTCTTGGGTCTGTCTGAGCAGTGTTTACCATGCAGATGAAACAACACATTTACCCAAATGCTGCACTCATCTGCACTGTTATGCAGCTGTCCTGGCAATCAGGAACAGCTGTGGCTTGGGAGAGGTCTTCTCTGTTACACCAGTACACTACTGGTGAGGAGAGCTGGAGTGAGGTGAAAACTTACCTGCTCTGATCACCCCTAGAAAATTAACCATGCTCCATCCTCCTTACCTGAAGGGGCTGGGTGGATAATGAACTTTGCTTTTGGCATAAAGGAATTTTTACCTGACAGTAGAGGAGCTTACTTATGCCATCAGAATAGTTTTAAAGGGCTCTTGAACATGGAGAGAAGGCAGAAATTATGGGGATAAAAATTACTCAGAGGACCTTATGTGTGGTACCTGCTTGCTTGCTTTCTCTGCTATAAACACAAGTTAGCACCCAGTTTGCTGTACTCTCTGCGCTCAGTACCCATTGTCCTGAGCTGCATACAGCTAACATTGTTTTCCCTGGGTGCTTGCATCCTCTTTAGAAATAATTAATCTAAAATTTAATTACAAAAATCACTTTCCCAAACGCAGTATTTCTTCATATTCTCAGTTGCTGTATTTAGACTAATTTGTCTTGACATTGCAGCTGGGCTGCTCTTTGTGTTGCACAATCTTTTGAGTTTCTGTTTCATTAAGAATGGGACTAAAGAATTTGGGGAAGGGGAGGGAAGAAGTGCTAGACTGTTGGAAGTTAATTTGCCGTAAACCAAAATGTTGAGAACAGATTACGAAAGCTATGAAGTGACATGTAAATGCTTGTTCAGTTTCACACTTGTAAGAAGCAAGTCATTAAAGCTGTGTGCAGATGGAATAGATGTTTGGTTACAGCTACTGGGAATGGCTTGTTCTCACTGGTATGTTCAGAAGTGGAGAGGAAAATGCTTAAAAAGTTAGGAATTGATCTGTAGGCTCCAAAAAAAACTTAAAGGCTAAACTAGCTTAGAAAACTGGATTTGGTCTCCATTCAGAACAGCTTCCTATGTTCCAGCTAGCCTGCCTAGTTGCTGTAGCTAAACTAGGTTAGAAATGTAGGCTGGAATATGTATGTTTGCACTCTGCTTTTGAGGGGTTCCTTTTTTTTTTCTATTAAGGGAAAAAAAAGAAAGAAAAAGCTAATTTTGAGTATGGAGGAAAATCAAATCAAAAAAGGAAAGGGAAAGTTAATTTTGAGTCAAAAGGATGCTTAACTTCAATTAAAAGGAAAGAAGAATCTTACTTTGAATGAAAAGGATGCTAAATTTCAATTCTCTGGTGTTAAACACTTCCCTGATGCATCACAACACAATTCCTTTGATCCACTCTATTCTGCTTACTGGTTTCTCATCAGTCTTCATGTCTGTTTGTCATTAATAGAAGACTCAGCTCTGACTTTAAGTACTTAAATGTTTTTGTTATGTGTCTTCCTCTGCAGCTGCGAGAGGTAAAACCAAAAGCCAAGGGATCAAGCTAGAAGGCAGATAGTTTGATTAAATCACTCCAGTTGATTTGAATAATTTTGGGGGCCTGGTTCATGACCTGTAATGCCATGGTCAAAACACATTTCTTGCTCGATGTCTCCTCATACGTTTTTTTTTTCATGGAGGATTAGCGTGGCCATGCATCACCTCAGAAGACTGATGTGGGCTGTGCTACCTGTTCAGACAAACTCCAGATGGGAAGGCCACCCAGGAGGCATCCTGCCCTGAGCTGGCCAAACTCTTCACTAGTTTCTCAGGAGCACAAGCACACAGAAGACTTCAGATCTGGTAGGCAGATGTAGCTGAAGCTGAAAGAAACTAGAAACAAGAAACTAGGTTGATCTGGTTTGTGGCAGGCAGGAAAACTGAGGATCAGAATATGAAGGGAACTGCTTCCATCGAGGAAGGAGGCTATGCCAGAGGCTCAGTAAGAACAGTGGTTTATTTGGGGATTCTTTATACCATGGCAGAGAGTAACTTCACTTGGGGATTGTTTTTTTTCCAGCAAGAGGAGGCTGGGAGGAGCAGTGGGCCAGTCTTCACTCTGAGGCTGGAAAATGCATCCCCCCATAGGGTGTGTCTGCCTCAGGACAGTGCTTGCTTAGCAGTACTGACACCCAGCTGTTGCAGATAGCTGGAGAATGGCAGCAACCAAAACTTTTTCTGAGCTCTGGGTAGCTGAGATGTTGATAGTTGACTGCTAAGCTTTCCTCATATGACAGTTGTGCTATCTTTATAGACTGCCTTAGTTTCAGGTTTTAAATGGCTTTGCAGAGTAATATCTCATGAGAAAGCACAGAGGCCTGCCCTGAACAGGCTGCTTCAGAACACTGAGGTCTCATGCAAAGGTTCCTCTGAACTGCTGATTGTCTTCAGAGCACAGGAGCTATGTTTTTTCCTGCGGGGCCATAAATGGCCTTTTAAGAGATGACTTATGTGAAGTGACTATAGTTCTGCTGCTGGGAGTTGCTCAGTCTGCACTTGAACTGCAGAAGGTGTCACCCAAAGTATCCTCAACAGGGCTTGTTCATCATGTGCCACTTGGCTGAAAATGGGTTACTTTAGCCACAAGCTCTGAAAACTTAGCCTTTGTATTTTTTGTGTTGGAGTGCAGCATAGCTGAGCAGGCTTTCTGAAAGCCACTGCTCTGCAGTTGTTCTCATTATTTTCCATATTCCTATATATATATATCTGTGAAAATTCTCATCTGTAGCTTATATTTATATATGTCTTTATAGACACCTAGTGATAGTTTCTCATAATTAAAAGAAAAATACAGGGGAGGAAAAAAAAAGGTAAAGGTACTAGAGAAGACAGCAAACTTGCTGTACTTCTCTTGGAAGAAAAGATTATTTCCTTACCACTTTGAAGACATGAATTAAATCTATTACTGCTGCTTTTCCTTCTTTCAGTGCCCCAAAACAACATCCAAGATGAGTGCCCCTTTCTGCAGTTGTTGTGCTTTTCAGCCAGGGCTTCAGTTTGCATTATCAAGCTTTCTGGCAGTGTGAGGTGGCAATCAGTCATTCTGATGTGATGGGGACAGATAGCTGAGGTGTGAGTGGAAACTGCTGATGGAGCTGACTAATGCTCCAGAGGGGAGTAAATTGTGAGCAGGGCTGAATTGGGAGAATGGAGCTCTTACAGGGGTAGCATTGGAGGGCCAGGGCAGTGTATCCCCCACAGTTGTGCTGATGTCTGAAGCAGGCTACAGACAAACACTGCACTGCAGAACTTCAGTGCTGTCCAAGTGCCTTTCACCTTTCCAGATGGCACTGCCCTCTGAGGACTGGCCTTTTTTTGCCACACAACACACGAAGAGAGGCTGAAACTTGGTGTGCCTGGCACAGCTTAAGTTAACAGCAAACTAACCTCTTGTCCAAGGCTCTCTATAAGAGGTTTAGAGATTCCTGCCATGAGGAGACAAACAAATGCAAGGGAGCTGGCTCTCAGATTATTATTATAATTAGCTTCATTATTGCAGTTAAGGACAGAATCTCCAAGTCGTGTGAACCAACAGTAGAAAAGGCAAGGAGTGAGGAGGTCTGTTAATTTTCTCTCCTCTGCCAGCTGTCCAGTGAAAACACTCTTTTGTGTGGTGTTAGGAGGTCTGGATTAGTCATTTAACACCTGCAGGCAAAAATGTTGTACAAGAACATGTGAAAATCATTAGAGCAAAACTGTCCTGACGTCTGTGATTGGAAAATGCAGACAGCATAAGAATGGAATTAGATGGCTTCAGCTGCAGCTTGCATGTCTTTTTAAGAATGCAGCTGACACCACTCAGACCAACAACCCAGCAAGCAGCAAATACTGAAGGGGCATTCGTGTGTTCAGTTTGGATCCAAATTACGTGAGAAGACCATGGGAGGCTTCAGCATTCATGGTACTCAGCGAGTGAGAAAAGAATAGCTCTGTCATCAGTAAGTGTATATAGTAACTGGGCATGTTTGTGATTGAAAAACATTGCCTGAAGTTCTTTGGCAGTCTAGAAATTATCTCATATAGACCACTGGAAGCCTGGAAGCTGGGGGAAATCTGAACTACTCATACAATTTCACTACCTTCATTCATTTATTGGTTTGGGATGTTTGGGTGTTGTTTTTTTTTTTAGCATATATGGTGCTCTGCTTAATACTTATTTAAAAAGGAAAGTGCTGAGTCAGCTTCTGGAACCAGATGACAAAAGCAGGGATTCTGGCAGGAGTGATCTTCTAGTAAATACTTTCCATTTACTGCTTAAAATCTAATCTTTCAAGGTGTTAACTCTTGGGTTTTTAAACAGAAGCAGGCTTTGTTATAATCAAATCATGAAAGGCTGAAATCAAAAGTTCATCTGCAGACTTCCTTTGGCTTTTTGGTTTAATTTGAAACTCTGAAGGAATTCATAGAATCATAGAATGGTTTAGGTTGGAAGGGACCTCAAGGATCATCCAGCTCCAACCCCCTGCCATAGGCAGGGACACCTCCCACTAGAGCAGGTTGCTCAAGGCCTCATCCAGCCTGGCTTTAAACGCCTCCAAGGAGGAAGCATCCACAACCTCCCTGGGCAACCTCTTCCAGTGTCTTACCACCCTCACTGTAAAGAACTTCCTCCTAACATCCAGTCTAAGTCTCCCCTCCTCCAGCTTAAACCCATTACCCCTCGTCCTGACATTATCAGACCTTGTCAATAGTCCCTCCCCAGCCTTCCTGTAGGCTCCCTTCAGATACTGGAAAGCCACTCTAAGGTCTCCTCGAAGCCTTCACTTCTCCAGGCTGAAGAGCCCCAACTCTCTCAGCCTCTCTACTAATTGATAGTAGAAAAGTCTAACTGATCATAGAAATATCCTTTTAGTTAGAGCAATGCTTATGGATGCTAATAAAGATGGGAAGTAATTTAGACTAGCAGATATTTACTGCATTACATGTAAAAAAATAACATCAGCAAGCAGTCTTCCCCTTGTACTTGTTTTAATGTACAATGTCCAGGGTGATAAGTTAATGGGATAAAAGTAGGCATATCTAACTTACAAACCCTGCTGCCAGTAACTGGAGCTGATAATCACCACTCTTCTTAAGAGATGGGCTAGATGGTGCATTCCTTTTGCTGTCTTCAGGGGGGAAAAAAAAGTTACTTCCATTTTAGGGTCAAATTATCTCTTTCTGATAACTAGTCTCTTGCAGAAGAATAAACATGTCTGAGCTCAAATGATCCTTTAACTGTAGGATTTCTGGAGCTGCAGTCCTTGCTGTTTGAATTCACAAACAAGGTGCAGGTTTTCTGTTGGCAAACCTGAAGTTTCAAAAGCTGTACAGTGATCTTACAGTGATCTTCCCAGAGTGATTTGCCATTGGAATGGGCTGCCCAGGGAGGTGGTGGAGTCGCTGTCCCTGAAGGTGTCCAAGAAAAGCCTGGATGAGGCACTTAGTGCCATGGTCTAATTGATTGGATAAAGCTGGGTGCTAGGTTGGACTGGATGAGCTTGGAGGTCTCTTCCAAACTGCTTGATTCTATGATTCCTACCCCACAATCCTTGATAATGAACTGAGAGGTTTTGATTGCTTGTCATTAATGTAGAATGTTGGATGTTGGTTGGTTTTATTGTACTGGTTTGTTTGTTTTTACTTTGTAGACCACTAAAGCATTCCTTCCCAAGATGCTGGAAATGAATCATGGACACATTGTGACAGTTGCAAGTTCCTTGGGATTGTTCAGCACTGCAGGAGTGGAGGTTTGTTGGACTTATGGTTAGTGTGTCTTGCTAAGGATAAGGTTTTTTTGTATTATCAGCTAGAGAAAATTGTCACTTCTTCAAGGATACTTGGAAGTTATGATGCCAAGTACTGTGTCAGCACACACTTCCCTGAGTGGGATCCACAGGACTTGAGCAGACACCTTATTCACCTGCTTTGCATGTGAGATTGCCATTTGGAAAGGAAGCCTGAGGTGGCTAAGGATTCCAGAATGTTCAATGATTTTTGAATTGCCTGATACGTTTTGGAACCTGAGAGGTGTCCACCTGCCTACTCCTATCAAGATCCTCAGTGCTAACCTTGAAGCTGGAGGCAAGGTTATCAGAGGGAGTGTTCTCTGTTTCCTGTTTCTGCAAGGAAATGACTACCAGCCTTTCCTTCAGAATATATGGGTCTGTGCTTCACTGGACTCCCAGTTAAAAGCATTAGCTTGTCTCAGTGTTAGCAGCAATTTGACAGCTCCAGTTTGTGGGACTTGTTAGGTACATAAAACTAGATTAGTATTAGAGCCTATCATCTTGCTTTTTGGATTGTTAGCACAAGTACAAGCGTGAACAAAAAGCATACATTTGAGTGAAAATTAATTACTGTGTCTAACAGAATAATGCTCATATTACCCCAGCAGCACAGGCTTCTTTGCATATATGTAAGGCTCACTCCAGGACCTGAAACTGCAGTGTTTCATAACAAATGAATGAAGCTGATGTAACTTCAGGCTTTGTATTTACTGTCTTCAGAAAACTACAAAGAATTCCCTAGTCTGTGGGTGTGACCACCAGCAGAGTTGGACTTCCAACAGAAAACTCAGATGCTGCTGCCTGTGCAGATAGATTTTAATGTTGCAGAATGTAATGTTTTTGTGACATGCAGCTGTATGCTCATCTGAGAACTCAGTAACACATATTCTGGTGAAATTAACCTGAAAAAAAACCCAAAGCATTTAAGATTTTACATCTATGCCCTGCCAGCTGTCCAACCTTTTCAGATCTGACTCAAGGTAGGATTGGGTGTCTCAGCCCTTTGTTGTAACATTTAATCAAGCTGATATTCAGAGTAACTCGCCCTGTGAGCCTGCTTGATTCAAAAACTCCTCCTACCTTCAGCTTTCCTGCTGTACTGATTGCCTCAAAAGCAAGGTGATAAATGAGTCGATGTGATGCTCCAGTCAGTGAGTACCTCTTCTGGTTGCTTTGAAAACCTGTGCAGAATCACCTCAGCTATGTTTTGGGTTTGAACACAATCAGTTTTTACTGTCCTTCTTAAGTTGCATGTTTTTCCTTTTGCTTATTACTGACACAGGATTATTGCGCCAGCAAATTTGGAGCTGTAGGTTTCCATGAGTCTTTGAGTCATGAATTGAAGGCTGCTGAAAAGGATGGAATCAAAACAACTTTAGTCTGCCCTTATCTTGTAGATACAGGAATGTTCAGAGGATGCAGGATCAGGTGAGTAAAATTTTCCTGCTCTCTGTAGTGTCACAAAATTATTTGCAGATAACTAATCTGTTATATAAAAATATTAAATTAATGAGTACATTTGCTTTAACATATTCTAGTGCTAAACAGTCTCACAGTATCACCAAGGTTGGAAGAGACCTCACAGATCATCAAGTCCAACCCTTTACCACAGAGCTCAAGGCCAGACCATGGCACCAAGTGCCACGTCCAATCCTGCCTTGAACAGCTCCAGGGACAGCGACTCCACCACCTCCCTGGGCAGCCCATTCCAGTAGCCAATGACTCTCTCAGTGAAGAACTTTCTCCTCACCTCAAGCCTAAATTTCCCCTGGTGCAGCCTGAGGCTGTGTCCTCTTGTTCTGGTGCTGGCTGCCTGAGAGAAGAGAGCAACCTCCCCCTGGCCACAACCACCCCTCAGGTAGTTGTAGACCTACAACTAGGTCTACAACTAGGTCTAAACCTACAACTAGGTTCCTAAACTTGGAAAGAGACTCTGAACTCATTGAGTGTCTTGTGTCCTTTTATACTTGGGCAACACAAATTTTGAGCTATAATCTTTGTGACTTAAGAGTGAATCTGAAAAATTGGAAGTCTGTGTCTCTGTTAAGACATTCCAAAAAAAAAAGTGGGTTAATGAACTCTTGACTGAGGTCTGCAGCCTTTTATGTATCTTATTATATATCAACTCTTTCAGAAAAGAAATTGAGCCTTTCCTTCCACCCTTGAAACCAGAGTACTGTGTGAAGCAGGCCATGAGAGCTATCCTTACAGACCAGCCAATGATCTGCACACCTCGCCTCATGTATATGGTCACCTTCATGAAAAGGTAGGACCTAAAGTGCCAATTCATTGGCAGCACAACCTGCACAACACCAGTCAAACGCCTGAGCCACATCTACTTTCTGGATACAAACAACCTCCCACCCACATAGGCCATAGATGCTCTTTTGTTGGAGTTCACAATCTGTCTTGGCTTGCATGAGTGTAGATTGCCTGGGAGTCTCCATAAACCTGAGGTCTCATGTATTGTACAAGCTTGTTTTACCCTTCTGCTATTTCCCATTCTCTAGATTCCTGTTTTCTTTTCAAAAGACTTTTATTTCCATGGTTCCTCTTAAGGAATGAGGCAGCTCCCAGCAAAGTAACCTCTAGTTCTTTGTCTGTAGAACCAATATCTAGGAGACCTTGCCTCCAGATTCTCTAGAACTTACACTTAGGCTGGAGAAATGGAAAATCTGCACAATCAGAACCATTCTTCAGTCTTAAGTTTGGAGGAAGGGCTGTTTTTCAGTAGCTCCTTTGTTCTAACACAGCACAGATTTTGGATGGGAGCTCTTTTTAGTAAGCAGCTTAACAGTTCAGTGCTGCATGGTGCTACAGGAGCTGGCTCAGACCTGCTGATGCAGCATCACTTGCATTCCGCTTTAGAGAGCGGATTCACAGCTCTCTTATCCTTTTAAATCTCTGGCTTGTAGCAGGCACCTTTAAAACATAGCAGTGTCATCTTTTTTCCTCCTGCAAAGGATGGCTGAAACTGCCAGCCTTGGGAATTTTTAGTCCCCTTGCAAGGCATTGGTTCTCCTCTGTATCAAGTCTCCTATGGTAGTGTGAGAGACAGCCCCAAAGCTCCGCTTTGCTTTCCCTCTACAGGTGGACACGCTCACCAAAGACTAGAGGATGCTTCACTGCTCAGCACTTTCTTAGAGGAGAGTTATGTACATGTCATTTCTACCAACAAATCAAGGCCACTGTCAGCATCTTTAAGGACTTCTTAGAAGCTCATAGTGCTTGGGTGCTCTTTGCACAAGCAGTGCCTTATGCAGCAGCAGTCACATCAAAGGCCCTTTGGGTTGTCTTGGTTCAACACTTTCACATCTAACAGGGAGATCAAAGCTTCTGTATAATCCATGCCCCAGGCAGCAGCACTCAGATCAAAGGCCTTCCAGTGGCTACTGCACAAGCAGGACTGCTGGCAGTGAGGACACCTGTACTGGTGACATCTACTTCTCAGTGCTTCAGTGGTCAGTACTCCTCATGGCTAGATTCTGTGTGCTGCCTTCCACTGAATGTCTGCCTCTGTTTCCAGGCATGAGAAAATCATAGAATGGTTTAGGTTGGAAATGACCTCAAAGATCATCTAGTTCCAAACCCCTGCCATAGGCAGGGACACCTCCCTCTAGAACAGGTCGCTCAAATCCCGTCTTAGTCTTTCACTGGAGCTCCTGAGTGCTGCACTTGAAATAGAAGTAATATTTTGTGGATTTGGGAGGGAGAGGAGGGTCTGTAGCCGGACATCCATCGTATGGTCATCTCTTGGAATTTTATCTGGAGGGGGGAAAAGGAAATTCTCTCTTCACACCTCAATTTCTGAGGATAGATGATTGAGTTTAGAATGTAAGTCAAGGTTGTTAGACATCTGGTGATCAAAGAATGGCATTAGCAGTAATCCCACATTAAAGAATATCTGAAATGTCTGATGACCTCTGCTGATGCTTTGCTTTTGTTAGGCCTTCTGAATCGCTTGCCCTCCACCCCCACTTAAATAGGCCATCACACTGCTTGTAAAGAAGCAGGAGAAAATCTAGTCTAAGGTGGAGTCATGTGAATAAGCTTCTTTCTCCTTTCTGCTTGCCTGTATAGCAAAGGCTTTAGAATTGCAATTCTCTCCCTAAGTATCACTGCGAAATAAAAATCACTGAAGTTTCTAAGAAACTTCCTTAGTAGTGATTCTTTCTTTTGAGGAGACTAAGTCCAAAGTGTAAGCAGAATTTCTGTTTGTGCTGTCTTCTAACCATTTGCTGACCTCTTTTTGACAGTATTCTGCCCTTTGAAGCAGTGGTGTGCATGTACCGATTCCTGGGAGCAGACAAGTGTATGTACCCTTTCATCGCTCAAAGGAAACAGGCTACAAACAACAACGAAGCAAAAAATGGGATTTGACACTACTTGGGATGGACTAAGATGTGATGGTGAATATGATAATGTTACATGACTGAATGGTGAAGTGCACTTGCATCTAACAGATGCAAATGACAACATCTTACTGTGGCATTCTCTTGGGTCCTAAACCTGTGTATCGAACTCTACAAAAGTCGATGATGTTTTTTTATATACTGTAAATAAAACTGACTAGAGTACTCAGAAAATGTGATAGGTAAGCAAAGTGAATTTATGGTGTAGCTGCCACTATTGTCCTTTAGAATATCACTGTATGTACAGGAAAGCAGTCATGCTACTACTTGTAGAGGTGCACTGTGTGAGATCTCTTCCTTCAGCCTGCCAAGGCCCGTCTTAGAGCCCTGTCCAACTCCACAGCGCAGTGTTTCACAAGTCGTTTGTCTTTCCCTCTGGTTTGGGAAGGGGGAGGGAGATCTTGATTCTTCAGCTACTGCTCATGACCTTTTAGCAAATTCAAGTTCCTGAATGCATCTCTTCACTTACTCACCCAAGGTCTCTGAAGGACACATGGCCAAATTGTGATGTCACTCTCTTGTAGCAACTGTGTGTTCTATTTCAACAAAGATAAAAAGAAACTTGTAAATCCCTGCTGATTCAAAGGCCAGTGAATGTCTCAGATATGCTCAGAGCAAACTAGTCCTGGGCCTCTGCTTTTCTAACAGTGCAGTCAATGATTTAAACTGAATTTTTTTTTCAAGTCACTTCATTTGAAATACTCTGTCTGTTTCCTTCTGTGTGTCAGAGTCCAATCTGCACTTACAAGCTGTATGTTTCTCCTCCTACTTATTCTTTCTTCTGACTGAGTTCTCCCACTCCCCCAGGGAAGCTGTTATATTACATTTCTATAACTGGACTTGTGCCTAAAAGACAAAGCAACTCAGCTGAGATACAAACTGTGTATGTAAGTGCTGGTCAAATGCCAATTATTAGCAAAGGAAAAATAGGGTAATGCCTGATGCAACTCTACATGCAGAATAAAGAGTGTGAAGATTCTCTTTTTTAAGTTGTACTCATGTTGTAGAACAGCAAATGACATTTTTACAGTATTTGTTTTGTAAAGCAAACAATTTTGTGCCTTGAATTTGGTAATCTGTAGTAGTGAAGCATTGTAAAAGTGAACTTCTACCTCTGTATCTTAATGTATACCATCCACTTGTAAACTACTATGGGATAAATTGTGATTACTTTTTTAGAATGTCTTGTTAAATAGTGACCAGTGCCTGTGGTTATTAAAGTGAGCCACTTTTTCCTTAAAGCTATGACTGGAATGCTTCCTTTCAAGACCAAACTGATGCAGACTACTTGTGCCTGTTCCATAGCTCCTTGGTCTCCATGCAGTTTGACTATTTACTGCTCTCAATTCCTGTCTCCACTTAGGCAGCTGCATGGCTTACAGTGTGATCTCGCATCTATCAGTAAGTCTTGTGAAATTAGCCTTTAGGAACTGACAATTTTTCTCTATTTCCTAAACTCCTCAATAGAGTAACTGCCTAAGGAGCTTTTGAAGAACTTTAATTTGATTTTTCTATGGAGCTTCATTTAGGTCTACATAAAAATGACCTGGTACAGCTTCAGCTTTAGGGAATTAAAAAGAAACTCTACTTTCAGTGCAGCTATCCTTATTTTCTGTGTAAGCCTGTAATAAAAGCCATCAGTGTCTGTGTGGAGAACAGTGTCATTAACTACAAGGCTGTTTAGAAATTCATCTAAAGTAGAAGAAACTCTTTAATTCAACCCTTACCCTAAATTCCATGCTCTTTTTCAAAAGCCTCTTACTGACTTCCTCAGGGCCAAATTAACTCCCATGTTCATAGAGCAAAGTCACTGAGAGCAAGCAGAGCACATTTTGTGCTATTGCGTAGCATCATTTTAATGCACATTTGGTTTTCTAAGATGTCTCAATGTTGCTGTCTCAGACTATGAAGCAACTTCTAAAGTTTGATCTGTTGATACTCAAGGCACTTATTAGCCTGACAGAAGAAAACCCCAGAAGCTGCCCAGTGTACCAAGTTTCTGTAAAGCATTGTGCCAATTTATAGTGGTTACAGACTTTGAGGTTGCAGGGCTTGCCAAGTTCTGCTCTAATTATTCAAGGTGGTGTCATCCTGCTTTCTCTGCTTACCATTCTTCCAGAGAAATGTAGTCCAGCTCAGCTCTTGAGCTCTGCAGCTGAGGGATGCCTTCTGGCAGGTGCACTCCATGGTCTGGTTGACTGGCTAGGGCTGGGTGCTAGGTTGGACTGGATGATCTTGGAGGTCTCTTGCAACCTGGTTGCTTCTATTCTATAACACAGCCTGTTGCGACAACTTGTTCAGATCCTTCGAAAGACACTTGGATACAGACAGAGGAAGGAGCTAGCAGCTAGCTGGTAGTTCTAGTGAGAAGAGCTGCAGTGCTTGTGGGGAGGACCTGATTTGGTACTATTCTAGTTTGTCAGGTTATTCCATACCATGTTCCTGAGGACAGCCATGGTCCAGACCTTACAAAATGAGTAGGGCTTGTCTTGCAGAATGGCAGATGGGGCTTAAATCCAGCTCGAGCCTCCATGAAAACAAATTCAAAGTGTTAGTATTTACAGACACAGATGAGCTGTCTTTGAAGCAACACTGAAACTTCTGTTGCCTCTAGTCACACCTTAAAAAGATAGTACATTAAGAAGCTGGTCACCTGTCTGGGAGGGTTTTCTGTTGACCTAATGGCTTCCCAGTTACATGAGTGACTCTAATGTATCAGGAAGACAAGACTTGTGACTGAGGATGGGGCAGAAACTGGGGTTTCCCCTGTTCTGATTATCCTAAACTGCTGCAGGTACTGTGTCATGCTGATAGTTTCCTTCAACACTGTGATCAGAAACTGAGAATAAATACTGTGTCTCTTCAGGGTTGTGGCTGATAGCCTGCAGTACCATCAGGGAGTACTTTTGCTGGGAAAAGACCTTGAAGATCATCTAGTCCAACCCTCATTTCAGCACAAAGCCAATCTAGTTTAAGTAGCTCAGGTGAAAGTTTGAAACCAATAAACTACCACTGTGGAATGTTTTTCTTAATTCTGTAGGATGATGCTGCAAAAGTTTGCTGTTAAACCTAGGTGAGCCAAAATGAGTGCACATCTTGGTGTCTGCCTGTAGCAACTAGAAGAGATAGGCAGCTGATGGAGCTTTCTCAGAAAGCTCTTTTCTTAATGGTGCTGAGAAGGTGTTTGAAGCTCGTGCTGTAGCACTGTACCTCCCAGTAAGCATATCCCCTCTACTCAGCACTAGTGAGGCCACAGCTTGAATACTGTGTCCAGTTTGAGGCACTGCAGTGTAAGAAAGGCCTTGAGATGCTGGAGTGGCTACAGATGAGGGCAAAAATGCTGATGAGTTTGAAGAGTAGGTCTTATGAGGTGAGGCTGAGAGAACTGGGGTCCTTTATCCTGAAGAAGAGGTGACCTCATTGCTCTCTACAGCTACCTGAAAGGAGATTGGAGTGGGATGGTGTTGGTCTCTTAAGTAGCAAGTGGCAGGAGTGGTTTAGGGTGGATATTAGGAAAATACTACCTCCTGCAGGACTGGTCAGGCATTGGAACAGGCTGCCCAGGAGGTGGTGGAGTCCCTGTCCCTGGAGGTGTTTAAGAAATGAGTAGGTGAGGCACTTTGGGACACCATCTAGTGGACATGGAGGTGTTGGGTAGGGGGTTAGACTTGATCTTAGAGATCTTTTCCAATCTTAATGATTCTGTGATTCTAAGCAGCCAAATCACGTCTTTGCTGCACCTACAGTGGCACTCCAGTGTTAACAATCAGTTGAGAGAAATAAGCACTGCCTGATTGGCAGACCTAGGGGCTTTGGGTGAGTTTTAGTTGTATTCCTATCTGATGAGTAGCTGCTCGATGCTTTCACAACACGAGAGCTGACTGCTTCCTTGTTACAGAAGATCTTTGGATGACTTGTTCAGATGGCATCTCTGCGTGGTCAGAGGAATGGTAGCTTGAGGGTTTACATGTGTTGTGTTTGTTTAAACAGCTCAGGAGGTGTGAGAGGATTTTTCTCTCTGAGGAGTAAAATCCTTTGCATTTGCCTCGTGATGAGTGCATGTGCACAGGCAGTTGCTGCAGTGTAGCTGGTGTATCAGAGGTGTGTGCACAACCAGGCTTACCTTGGGGTAGCTTGCTCCTGCACTTGCACTTTGAGTCTGTCCAGGTAGTTCCCAAGTACATGTCTATACAAACAGTTTAACTTTTAGACCCAGGCTCTCCCCAGTGCTGCCAAGTGACAGAGCCAGAAGTAACAGGCACAAACTGAAACAAAACAAGAGGTTCCCTCTGAACTTCAGCAAATGCTTTTCATGCTGTGAGGGTGGCTGAACTGTGAGGGTGGCTGAACACTGCCACGGGTTTCCTAGTGAGGTTGTGGAATCTCCATCCTTGGGCCTATCAAAAGCCATCTGGACAGAGAGTGCTGGCCTGGCTTGAGCAGAGGGGTTGGACCAGATGACCTCCCCAGCTCAGCTGTTCTGTGATTTTGTGGCTCTCTAAGCAACAAGGGAGCCTGGCTTCTGGTTAGTAGGCATATGTGAAAGTCCATTAGCATCTCTTCAAAGCTTGGCTGTGTAGAGGAGGAAATGCAGAGTCATCCAAATTCACAACTCCTGTAGCAACCTCCTAATGTGGACAGTCTCAAATGGGTAGTAGAGCCTGGGTTAATCTAACTTTATAGAGCTAAATAGGACCTGTAAATCTAGATTTTCCTACTGTCCCATGCAACAGAGATGTCTGATGGAACAAACTTCTCTTCCATTCCCTACTCTGGTGTTGCTAGGTTTCTAAACTGAGTGTACCTATTAAGTAACTAGACTGAGATAAGACAAGTTTGGGCTTCAAGGTCTTTGGTTTCAGTGTTAGTGGTTTCCCTGTACAAGGTACTTTTGGTTATTTTATGTGTTAATTTAGTTGCAGCTTGGAGCATCTACACTAGATGCCCCATATGGTAAAAATTGTTCTCTCCCCAGAGTTAAGCCTGCTGGGGTAGGGTAGGTAGTGTTATTAACACACAATAAGCTTGATGACTTGTGCAGAAGACTTCCAAGTGAGGCAGGCCAATCAGGAACAGCACCCTTTGGCTTCCTAAGGTGTCAGTCATCAGGAGCAAGGTCATCACAGCCTGTGAGAACTTCGGTGTGCAGACACTCTCTGATGGGCCTTTTCTCCAGGAGCAACTTGGGAGAAATCAGAGGAATCAAAGCTGTGTGGCAAACCTAAACTAAAGGATTCATTTATCTAGGGTACTAAAAGTGTGCATCCACATAAAGGCACGACCTTAGCCTCTGAATCTAGTTCCTAATTCTTCTCCGTATCACTGAGCAGACGGGTCCTAAGCATCTGTTCAACAAAACCAGCTGACCGTAACACACATGGTAATCCACTAAGTGTTTAGCCTCTGAGTCTGTTTCTGTCCATTCATGCCTTAAACCCAGGTTCTCCAAGCACAGAAGCTTTGGGGCTCTGCACAGTTTCCCATTACTGCCGAGTCATACCCACACCGGAAATAAAATGCACAGTTTCCCATTACTGCCGAGTCATACTCCCTCAGGAAATAAAACTGCCTGTCACAGAGCTAAAGTCTTATAACAGCCTCTGAAACAGCAGGTTAGACAGAACTGGTTGGTGAGGGCACCTGATTTGAGGTTTACTTTGTCATGAAGCTCCTAACCCTAAGTTCCAGGTGTCTAGTCACACAGCTGCTCCACTGCATGTAGGGTAAAGAAAAGTAAAAAGCTGGAAAATCTAGAGATGGTCCCCCATAAAGTCAGAAATGTGGTCGCATAAAGCCCAAGACCTCCCATCCCAGTTAGCTTGTCATGTTTCAACCTGGCCATTAACTACTGATGTATGGAATCATAGAGTCATAGAATCAACCAGGTTGGAAGAGACCTCCAAGATCATCCAGTCCAACCTAGCACCCAGCCCTAGCCAATCAACCAGACCATGGCACTAAGTGTCTCATCCAGGCTTTCCTTCAATACCTCGTGGAGTCGCCGTCCCTGGAGCTGTTCAAGGCAGGATTGGACGTGGCACTTGGTGCCATGGTCTAGCCTTGAGCTCTGTGGTGAAGGGTTGGACTTGATGATCTGTGAGGTCTCTTCCAACTCTGATGATACTATGATACTATGATACCTCAAAGGATGGTGACTCCACCACCTCCCTGGGCAGCCCATTCCAATGCCAATCACTCTCTCTGCCAACAACTTCCTCCTAACATCCAGCCTAGACCTCCCCTGGCACAACTTGAGACTGTGTCCCCTTGTTCTGTTGCTGGTTGCCTGGCAGAAGAGACCAACCCCACCTGGCTACAGCCTCCCTTCAGGTAGTTGTAGACAGCAATGAGGTCTGCCCTGAGCCTCCTCTTCTGCAGGCTGCACACCCCCAGCTCCCTCAGCCTCTCCTCACAGGGCTGTGCTCCAGGCCCCTCACCAGCTTTGTTGCCCTTCTCTGGACACCTTCCAGCACCTCAACATCTCTCTTGAATTGAGGAGCCCAGAACTGGACACAGCACTCAAGGTGTGGCCTGACCAGTGCTGAGTACAGGGGCAGAATAACCTCCCTTGTCCTACTGGCCACACTGTTCCTGATCCAGGCCAGGATGCCATTGGCTCTCTTGGCCACCTGGGCACACTGCTGGCTCATCTTCAGCTACTATCCACCAGCACCCCCATGTCCCTTTCTGCCTGGCTGCTCTCCAGACAGAAAGCATTGCTTGATCATGCCACCAAAGAAACAAAGATATTCACAGTGACTTTATTTAAACACAGTTTAAGTGGACAACCCAAATATTTAAAGTAACTTTGGAACTAACATTCCAGCTTGCATACTTCTCTGTCTGCTTAATGCTGACAATATACAAACAATTAATTTATTACACACACACACAAAGCTCTTGAGCTAAATGATGAATGTGCAGAAGTCAGGATCAAGTGTGTGTGTGTAAGCTCCACTGGCAGGATATTTGTTTCCCTCTTCCTAAGCAGAGCAATTGCAGCTCTTGGCCAAGGAGCCACGATGTATTTTGAAATCTATAAACACATCCCTGATTGTCCAGGCTGACCAGACTGCCTTCAAAATGTTACCCTCTTCTGACTGAAGACCTCCTGGCAGAGACTATGCCTGGGCTAGTGTCTATGGCACTGGGGTAACTGGAGCTTTGCTGTCCTAGTCCACTTACCTGTGAAAGCCACTGTGGAAGCAAGGTGTGGGGAACAGCTAGAGCTGAGCCATTAGGAATGCTGGCAGCTGTCTCCAGGGGCACATTTTTAGTGGGAGAGGGAAAAGAGGTGCTAAGATGGCTCTGGGGGTCTCCCCTCCATACCCCACACTATCTGCTTCTGTCACAGTGTGTGTGCACACAGTGTCCTGCTGGTGTCCTTCCCTCCCCAGCCCAGCTGCAGGCAGCCACAGTCCCGTGCTCATCTGCCAGGGCTGGTCTGCACATCTAGACACATCCCTGGCTCAGGAACTGTTCTGGAACAGCTCTCTTTAAGGTTGGGTCTGGCTTTGTGCACCTCTGTGTGTGTGCCCCATGTGTTTGGCATCAGCATCAGTTGCTTCAGCCTGACTTAAACAAGAGCAATGCTCTGGAGCTGGCGGTGCTGCATTCTGGGGCTTCTCCAGGACTAGCTGGTGTGTTTTGGATGCCTGTGGCTTCTCATCTGAGTCAGCTGTCCTATCTAAACTAGCTCTTGGAAGATAGTGACAAACTTCACTGGGATGTGTCCACTTAAGCTAAGGATAAGCAAAGTTAGCTTAAACTTCTCACAGACAAGAAATGGTGGATTTGATCCACTGTTTAGGACAAACCTTACTCAAATACCAGTTAAGTCTTTACATCAGCAGTAGGTAACAGGCAGGCAGAAGTGTGCACAGTGATGAGGATGTCAAGGTTTTCCTGCCATGCTGAGAGCCAGGAATACTGATCTTTCCAGCTGCTCTAGAAAGGAGCTCCTGGTCAGTTACACTTCTGGCACATCAAATACATGGATACACACCCCGAGCACTGTGCTCAGTTTTGGGCTCCTCGCCACAAGAAGGACACTGAGATGCTGGAGGGTGTCCAGAGAAGGGCAACAAAGCTCCTGAAGGGCCTTGAACACAACAAGGCTTATGAGAAATGGATGAGGGAACTGAGATTGTTTAGTCTGGAGAAGAGGAGGCTAAGGGAAGGCCTCATTGCTCTCTACAGCTCCCTGAGAGGAGGTTGGAGCAAGGTGGGAGTCAGCTCTTCTCAGAGGCAACAAGTGACAGGACAAGAGGAAACAGCCTCAAATTGTGCCACGGGAGGTTCAGGTTGGATATTAGGAAATCTTCTTTCACAGCAAGGGTCATCAGACTTTGGAACAGGCTGCCCAGCGAGGTGGTGGAGTCACAATCCCTGAGGGTCTTTATTAGGAAATCTTCTTTCACAGCAAGGGTCATCAGACTTTGGAACAGGCTGCCCAGGGAGGTGGTGGAGTCACAATCCCTGAGGGTCTTTAAAAGACTTGTGGATGTGGTGTTGAGGGACATGATTTGGTGGTGCTGTTCTAGCAGTAGTTGTAGGTTGCAAGCTCTAGGCAAGCAGTTGGATTTGATGATCCCAAAGATCTCTTCCACCCTTGACAGTTGTATGATTCTATGTCAGCAGCATGATTGGAGGAGAGGGTGGAACTAAAGTCTCCCATATATCTCCAAATCAAGCTAAAGTCACTGCTCTGCATTTTACAGGTGTCTGCAAAGAGGTTTCATCACCAGGTCTTGTTACTCCTCCTAGTTCAACCTTATTCCTGGTAGGAACAGTAGGAGCCCTAATGCTGTCACTGTTCCAAGGGCCCAGTGCTTCCTCAAGGTCTCTGCTTTCCCAGGGCTCGCCTGTGGACTGGAGTGCTGGAAATGCTGACAACTACCAGCTCCTTCTCCAGCAAGTGCTCACAGCAGTGGGGAACGAGCACGAGGCAGATGAGACCAAGGCTTCCAGTGGAGGGGTCACAAAGCAGAGCAGGCCAGCAAAAACACTGCTGTGTGAACTTTCTCATCTCTGCCTTGTCTCCACGATCCAAACAGCCTGAGAGGAGTGCCAGGTCCCTCCGCTTGCGCCGACTCCTAATACAACTCACTTAAACCATTGCTCTCTCTATTTGGTTTCTGACCTTACAGAAGTGACCACTTCTCTGGTTGCTTAACTAACAGCTTAGACATTTCAAAAGAGCACAGGGCTTCACATCATCTCTTAGCACTTTGTTAGTCCCAGGGCTACACTGGGAATTTCTGCAGGATACTGGGGTGTGCAGACGCAGGTTGTTCAAGCAGTTGTTCAGCCTGGGTTTGACTTTCTTTCCCGTCTTTATTTTGGAGCAGACTGGACCAAATGAGGCAATTAGAATCATAGAATCACCAGGTTGGAAGAGACCTCCAAGATCATCCAGTCCAACCTAGCACCCAGCCCTGGCCAATCAACCAGACCATGGCACTAAGTGCCTCAGCCAGGCTTTGCTTGAACACCTCCAGGGATGGTGACTCCACCACCTCCCTGGGCAGCCCATTCCAATGCCAATCACTCTCTCTGCCAACAACTTCCTCCTAACATTCAGCCTAGACCTCCCCTGGCACAACTT
>WAAF01005185.1:46721-67941 GCA_013400475.1 Tricholaema leucomelas | reverse complement strand
TCTTTTTTTTCTTTTTCCTTTTCTTTTTTCTTTCTCTTTCTCTTTCTCTTTTTCTTTTTCTTTTTTTTCTTTTTCTTTTTCTTTCTCTTTTTTGTTCTTTTCCTCTTTCTTTTCCTTTTTCTCTTTCCTTTTCCTTTTTCTCTTTCCTTTTCCTTTTCCTTTTCCTTTTTGAAAAATCTTCTGAAACAACTGAAACTTGAGTAGAGTAGAAGTAAAGATTTAAAAACCCAGGGAGCTGTTAGGTTCTAAATCTGTTATTTCCAGCACACACCAGTTAATTCTGACATATTATTATTATTATCATCATCATTATTATTATTATTCTGTCCCCTTGAAGTGCTACAGTGTGGACTGTGTAGAGAGAGGTACTGAGTGTGGGCACATGCTGTCATCCTGATCATCTCATTCAGTACCCTGCATCTGCATCCAAGCCACATGGCTTATTCTGCATAACATCAGTCCCCGTGGAGTTGTTTTTCTCCTGCCAACAGCAACTTGCATGTCTTTCTCATGCGTGGTGCTACCATAAACCCAGCCTGTAGATGCTTGCCAAAAGGCAAGGAAACAGCTTCCAGGGCTTCTGTGCCCCATCAGTGCTCCTGACCACACAAAGCAGCTGGTGTAAAGAAAGCTTTTACCTGGCTTTACATAAAGTGTCTCATGTTTTCTGGTACTTGTTTTGTTATTCTACACTCTGCAAGACTGCTGGCAGCAGTGCAAGGGAGTCTGTGTCTCCAGTGGCACCAGGGCAGAAAGGTCCTTGTTTCTGTAGGTTAAGTTACCTGCCAACACTGTGAGGATAATCAAAAAGCTGTTCTCTGTCATATGGGGTTTTCAAAGATTTGCAAGAAGGTGAGAGGTTGGGGGAGGAGGGGACATCCTTTCAGCCATGGAGAAGGTCTGCTTTGAGAGATGTAAACTAAGGAACAGATTGATGGAGAGGAACTGGCAGAGCTCTAGAAGATGCTGTGAGCAAAGCTGGGAATAAAACATGCATCCCAAGAAACTGGAGTAAGTAAGATGATACAGAGTTAAGGGAATACTCAGGGTATTACTTGGAGATGTTTCTTTTCAGGGTGTGAATCCTGTATGTTCTTTAAGCTTATCAATACAGCAGGCAGTGCTGTGGGCTTCAGCACTGGTCCCATCATCGTTGGTGGGAAATGAGGGAGGGGGGAGTGAACCTGAGCTGAAGCCCTAAAGCATCCTTTTGAGGGCACTGGAAATGTTGCCATGTGGGTGAAAGCTTTTCCAGGCTCCCTGGGAACACGAGGTCAGTCAAGCTGTTGGTGAGAATTCACTGAAGACCCTTTCTAATGTCTGGCATTTCTGGAAGCACCTGAAGTACTTGAGGTCCATCAGCCCAGCACTGCCAGCTCAAGAGACCTCAGTTAAATTCATGTAGCTGCTTTTGATTCTGTTAATGTTACCCTTTTTGTGACCCAAACTTCAGCCAAATGTGTGGAGCTGCAGGTGTTGCATGGGAAACTGAAGATGGAGTCAGCTGCCTCTCCCAGGCAATTCTGTCACCATTTGGAAACTATGCTTTCCCTGGAGGCCTCGAGTTGCAGGTGACAGTCCTTTTGCTCCCTGCTTCAGCTCGCTGTCAGCCAGCATTCTCCTCAGCAAAATGCCTCTCTCCAGGCTGTTACCAGAATCACAGGTAGCGAGGCAGGAGCTGCCCAGGCAGCAGAGGAAGGTGCATGATGCTGCAGCTAGGCTTTGAGTAGCCTTGGTAATGCATTTCTTAAACTGCCTGGTCACAGAGGGGAAAAAACAAAATCCAGAAGAATTCATCTGCTTTCTAGACAAGTTCCACAATGTCCAGCTGTGGAGCTCTGGCCCTGCCTGCTTGCTTCCATCCCAGCTTCAGCTGAGGAGGGCTGCAGGGTGAGAAAGGCTCTCTTTGCATGCAAGAGTGGCATAGCTTTGCCTGCTGCTTCCTTATTCAGTCAAAACATTCCAGATTTGTTTCCTCCAAGAAGGACTTGTTCTTTGTCAGCAACTCAGCTTTCTTCTTTCTTTTCACGGCTTAAGGGCCAAATGAACATTCAAAGCAAGCTGGATGGGACAAGTACATCGAAAACATGGCAGGGGAGAGCAACTTGCAGTTTCAATCTCCTTCCTTTTGTGATCAGAGATCTTCCAATTTCCAAAGCTTGAGCAGATCAGATAATGAGGTGTCAACATGTCCCAGACAAACTGCTGCTGGAGCATGTCAGCCCCTACTTGCTGCACATGAGCAGCCAGGTCCATGCAGGCACAGCAAGTCATAGAATCATANGGAGCCTTCTCTTCTCCAGACTGAACAGCCCCAACTCTTTGAGTCTGACCTCATAGGACAGACTGAATGTCCTGTGTGTCCCGGCTGCTTAGCTCAAGCAAATGTCCTACACTTCCAGGCTGGCTTCAGACTCTCTCTCATCATAGTCTCTAGGTCCCTCCTTTTCCTTCATCTCCAAACTGGGACTATTTATATCCTCTGCTGATTTGTCAGGTGAAGTGTGTGAGCGACCTGCTGATAGATGTGTTTGTGTATGTGCAAAAATAATTACATGGTGTAGGGCAAGATTCCCTTCACTGTGAGGTGAAGGATCCTTTAGTGAGAGCCATGCTTTGATAGGAGAGCTGGGATGTGGTTTCTGATGGACAAGGAGCTTAAGAACAGGATGCAAAAACAGGGTAAGAGGGTTACAGAATCACAGAATGTTAGGGATTGGAAGGGACCTCTAAAGATCATCCAGTCCAACCCCCTTGCCAGAGTAGGATCACCTAGGACAGGTCACACAGGAATGTGTCCAGGTGGTTTTTGAAGGTCTCCAGATATTCCAGTGAGAAGGTTTATCCTTGTGTTCCTGTGGAACCTCCTCTGCTCCAGCTTGCACTGTCCCTTGTCCTGTCTTTAGACATCCTTGAGCAGAGCCTGGTTCTGTCCTCCTGCTCTTCACATCTTTACCAACATCATTGAGGTTAACCCTCAGGCTCCTCCTCTCTGAGCTAAAGAGCCTCGGCTCCCTCAGCCTTTCCTCAGCAAGAAGATGTCCCACTGCCTTCAGCATCTTTGTGGCTGAACTCTCTCAAGCAGCTCCCTCATTGAAAGGCTGTGATTTGATGTGGCCTTTGGAGGACAGCGCTTGGCTGACCAAGGTGAGAGGGACCTATGGGGACAGGGAGGGCAGAGGGAGTTGATAACAGCAAGTGACAGAGCGAACAGGGACTGACTCTAAGTGGAAGCCATCTCTCTGTAAGCAGGCGTAAGAGAGAGGAATGGGCTTGTGCAAACAATTTGTTCTGACATTTAACTGCTGAGTCCTGGGGTCCCTTAATGACCTCTTGTCACTGTGTTGATAAGAAGGCATGGGAGTGATCTATTAAAATGAAATAAATACCCCCAGTGCTTCCAGCACAGCACTGGTCTCGTAGAGGACTGATTAATCCTTTCCCAACCCTTCTCACTAAACTGGAGGACTAATGAATCCTTTCCCAGCCCTTCTCACTAAACTGTTACCTTCTGAAGAATGAGAATGCAAGGCTGCAGAAGATAAAGCTGAAAGAGGAGGAGGCAGCAGACTCAGGGCTGTGCAGAAATGTAAGGCGAAGTTCCACTGCCTGTTTTCAAACTGCAGCCCCACAGGGAGAAGATTTTGCATGCTCCAAGGTATGAATTAAGGCCCTGTGAGTCCAAACTCTGAATTTCCTGGCGTGTGTCAGTTTAAGCCATTATAAAACCATGTGCACAGAGGTGTGAACACTTAAAACTCCTGCCTTTCAGCTAGCTGGGATACACTTCTGCGCTGTTCGCGTGTGCAATTTACCACAGAGCTTGCAAGAGCCATGCCTGGAGAGGTAAATCAGTCACAGAATCATCAAATGGCTACAATTCCAACTGGGATTTGGATACACACTCTTAATTGTGAGAAAACAGCCAAGCAGGCCATTAATTTTCCAAAGATGCAAGGTTAAGATGATTTACTGGCAGCTGGGGGTGTGCAAGGGTCTGCACACACACACACACAGAGTCGCTTACCCCCAGCCTTACAAGGAATCCCGGGAAGTATCCCAGCCTGCTTTACAGACTTACAGTAAGAAGAATGTGACACCATTTGCTGTTATGTTTGCTGCCAGTGATTCAGGCAGGGCTGCTGGGGGAAGGGGAAGACTTTTGGCAGAACAGCTCGAGGTCTTGAGGTCAACCTTTGAGTAAGCAGTGACTGTATCTTCGGGAGAACTGTGGGTGTTGGAGTAGGACAGCGAGACGGAGGAGAGTGAAAAGACCTCAGCAGGGGTTTTCCTCCTGCTTGACAGAAAATGATGCAAACCTGTGTGTGAATTCCTTGTAAACAGGAGGGGAAAGGGCCACGGGGTTCATTTTATCTGGGTAAGGCAGACAGCAGTTCGGTGAGGCCATCGTCCTTAGTCGCAGCTATCCCTCGACTGGGCTGAGCAGCCTCTTTGTCTTCACCTGGCTGCATCCACTGTCCAGTGCCCTGGGGATTTCTCCTCCCAGCCAGCTTTGAGAGGGCTGTTTGGAGCTTTGAAAATCACAGTGCACTTCCTCATGACCAAGTGCTTTCTGCTGTCTCATCGGTGATGCAGAACCACCTCTGGTTGAAAGCGTGGCTAAGGCTGCACCTATCCATTGCTCCAGGGACTTGCCTGTTTGTCCTTGCCCTGGAGAAATGACTCAAGAGACTGTCTTGAGAAAAAAAGGAGCCTTTCCCATCGTCCTCACACGTGTGGGACTATCAGGAAGTGAAGGTTAAAGGGCAGCACGACCCTGGCACAATTCCAGGATCCCAACCCTTGTGACACTCGTGGGGCTGGGAGACTGAGACCAGCCCTTCTGGAGTTTTGCTGGGGGCAGAACTCCTTGCTTAGTCTGCCTGTCCCCACAGCCATGGGGCTTCACTGCAGCTGGGCTCCTTAACAGTGTTTTCCCCTTGCCCCCTGCCCCAAGCCAAGCTGCTGGGAGAAGGTGGCAAGCAGCAGAATCCCATCCTGTGCTCCAGGCAGAGAAGAACACACTATCACAGTCCCCTAACTGTTTGCAGTGAATGATGAGGAACCCCAGTTGGCAAGAAAAACCATTCATGTCTTCAAAATCAGAGGAGCAGCTGCACTTCAGGCAGCAGCCTGTGAGAAAGGTGTGTTACCTGCCTGCATTTACCTGTGCACCCTGCTCAGACAAGCAGCTCTGCTGGGCCCTCCCTCTCCCTGCCTGAACCTGATTAAAATCATCAACTTCTTTTCCATATAGACTGTGACAAAGATGCAGGCACTTCAAGCACTAAGATGTCAAGTATCTCTGCCTCATCCAGGGTAGGGTGACCCTACACACGGCAGGGGGTTTGGAGCTAGATGCTCCTTGTGGTCCCTTCCAACCCTGACTGATTCTATGATTCTCGTGTCTTGGGTCACAACAACCCCATGAATGCTGCAGGCTTGGGGCAGAGTGGCTGGACAGTTGCTCAGCAGAAAAGACCTGGGAGTCCTGGTCGACAGCTGGCTGAACATGAGCCAACAATGTGCTCAGGTGGTCAAAAAGGCCACCAGCATCCTGGCTTGGGTCAGGAATAGGTGTGGCCAGCAGGAGCAGGGAAAGATTGTGCCCCTGTACCTAGCATTGGTGAGACCACAGCTCAAATACTGGGTTCAGGTTTGGAGCCCTCACTCCAAGAAGGACATTGAGGTGCTGGAGTGGATCCAGAGGACAACAAAGATGGTGAAGGGTCTGGAGTACAGGTTTGGTGAGAAGCAACTGGTGGAACAGGAGAAGAGGAGGCTGGGGGATGATCTCATTGCTCTCACAGGATCACAGGATGTTAGGAGTTGGAAGGGACCCAAAGAGATCATTGAGTCCAACCCTCTTGTCACAGCAGGACCACACAATCTAGCACAGATCACAGAGGAATGCATCCAGACAGGCCTTGAAAGTCTACAGGGAAGGAGACTCCACAACTTCTCTGGGGAGCCTATTCCATTGCTCTGTGACCCTTACAGTAAAGAAGTTCCCCCTTGTGTTGAGGCAGAACCTCTTTGCTGCAACTTACACCCATTGCTCCTTGTCCTATCCCAGGGAGCAGTGAGCAGAGCCTGTCCCCCCCTCTCCTGACCCCCCAGCCCTCAGATATTTATAGACATTTATTAAATCCCTTCACAGTCTTCTCTCCTCCAGACTAAAAAGCTGCAGGTCCCTCAGCCTCTCCTCATAAGGCAGTGCTCCAGCCCCCTCATCATCCTCATAGCCCTCTGCTACAAGTTCCTGAAAGGAGATTCCAGTGAGGTGGAGTTGATCTCTTCTCCCTAGTATCAAGTAATAGAATGAGAAGAAATGTCCTGAAATCATGCCAGGGGAAATTTAGTTTAGATGTTAAGAATAATTTCTTTGCTGCAAGAGTGGTCAGGCATTGGAATGGGCTGCCCAGGGAGGTGGTGGAGTCACCATCCCTGGAGGTGTTCGAGAAATGTGTAGGCAAGGCACTTTGGGACATGGTTTAATGGCCATGGTGGTCTTAGTTTGAAGGTTGGACTTAGTGATCTTAGAGGTCTCTTCCAGCCAAAACAATTCTTTGTTGGTGTCATGGATAGAGGCTTTGAGTGCATTCTCAGCAAGTTTGCTGGTGACACCAAGCTGTGTGGTGCACCAGACAGGCTGGAGGGAAGGGATCCATCCAGAGGGACCTGGACAAGCTGGGGGGGTGGGCACAAGCCAACCTCGTGAGGTTCAACAAGACCAAGTGCAAGGTCCTGAATCTGGGTCAAGGCAATCCCAAGCACAAATCCAGGCTGGGCAGTGAGTGACTGAAGAGCAGCCCTGAGGAGAGGGATTTGGGGGTGCTGGTGGACAAGAAGCTCAACATGAGCCAGCAGTGTGCACTTGCAGCCCAGAAAGCCAACCAGAACCTGGGCTGCATCAGGAGAAGTGTGGGCAGCAGGTTGAGGGAGGTGATTCTCCCTCTCTACTCCACTCTGCTGAGACCCCACCTGGAGTACTGCATCCAGTTCTGGAGTCCCCATTACAAGAGGGATGTGGAGATGCTGGAGAGTGCCCAGAGAAGGGCCACAGGAATGCTCAGAGGGCTGCAGCAGCTCTGCTATGAGAACAGCCTGAAAGAGTTGGGGCTGTTCAGTCTGGAGAAGAGGAGGCTCCAAGGTGACCCTCCAGAATTACGAAGGGGGGTACAAAAAGGCTGGGGAGGGACTTTTTAGGCTCTCAGGGAGTGACAGGACTGGGGGGAATGGAGCAAAGCTGGAGGTGGGGAGAGTCAGAGTAACCGTGAGGAGGAAGTTGTTCAGCATGAGAGTGGTGAGAGGCTGGAATGGGTTGCCCAGGGAGGTGGTTGAGGCCCCATCCCTGGAGGTGTTTAAGGCCAGGCTGGATGAGGCTCTGGCCAGCCTGCTCTGGGGTAGGGTGTCCCTGCCCGTGGCAGGGGGTTGGAACTGGCTGATCCTTGTGGTCCCTTCCAACCCTGACTGATTCTACGATTCCATGGTTCTAGGTGTTAGGATTAAACCCCATGTTAGACCTACCCACATAGACCAAACAGCTTAAGTCCTTCCTTTCACTTCCATGCTCATGGGATCAAACCTGCAGCTAGTACCTAAGGACTTCCTGACTGCTTATAATTAAACTGTATCCCTGAAAATATCATTAAGTCCTATCAAATTCTTCTCTTATTTCCTTCCAAAGCAACTCTACCCTTGTGAGTTGAGACCTACACACTCTGCCTCATGGCAGGTTTATAAATACTGCACCAGAACTGTGCCTGCCACTTGCTAGCCCTAGTAAATTGGATATTTACACTGTCATCAGCTAAAGTGTGTTGGGCTCCTGTTGTGTGACTTTGGGGATTTGCTGGGATTTCTATAAAACTCAGGCCAGCTGCAATAGTGAAGGCAGCTCAGTTTAATAAGCTAATAAATACATTTAATGACCCTCATTATGTCTTGCAGTGATATCTGGCGTTAAAACGCAAGTGTTAGCCTGAGGAGAATGTAAAATGGAAAGTCCCCTGCTGAAATGGTGCAGTCTGTGTATGTGTAACCTACATAAACACACACACACACACATGCATGTAAACCCATTGGAGGGGTCCTGAAGAAGAATGCTCTGGCATTTCTTTTTCATCAGTTCTTGAGCTATTTCAGCTGTCTTTGCAGCTCAAAAGAAGAAATAATTTCCAGTTGCAAGAGGCACTTAGTGCCGTGGTGTCGTTGACTGGATAGGGCTGGGTGCTAGGTTGGACTGGATGATCTTGGAGGTCTCTTCCAACCTGGTTGATTCTATTCAACTAGAGGAGACATGGGATAGAGCTGCACCAATATGAAGGCAAACAGTCGCTCACTGGCTGGCAGACACAGTGCACCCAGGCTGTGCCACTGGTGGGGAGACAAAATAAGCCCCTGTGGGGCTCCTTGTGCTTTCTAATGGATGGGAAAAGGGCATCTGAAACTCCCCTTGACTTTGAGCTGCAGTGGTAAAGCTGGTCACTAAGCCCACATTGAGTGTGTGCACCGAGAGGCTTCCCTTAGGGCTAGCAGGTGGGGAAATATGTCACTTTCATTAATACAGCTTGGAGATAGCATTGGCAGCAGAGGCACCGAGTCCCTGCACAGCTGTTGGCTTTCTGGACACCCTATGAGGACACCCTAGATGATCACAGAGACCTAGCAAGGTGGGGATTGAAAGGGACCTCTGGAGATCATCTGTAACAACCACCCTGCAAAGCAGGTTTGTCTCGACCATGTTGTACAAGGTCATGCCCAGGCAGGTTTTGAACACCTCCAGAGGAGACTCCACACCAAGGAAAGGCCAAAGCCTGCATGTGTCTGCACACCATACGCTGAGCACACCAGTACATACCCAAGCCAGCTGAAAGGAGCCTATTCCAGGATTGGAACTGGCCAAGCTGGGATACTGTAACTCAGAGTGAAGCCTGAGGGTGCTGCTTGATGAGGCACTTGGCATGAGCCAGCAGTGTGCACTGACAGCCCAAAAAGCCAACCATGTCCTGCCGCTGTGCCAAAAGCAGCACGGGCAGGAGGGGGTTCTGCCACTCCACTCCACTCTCCAGACTGGAGTGTTGCGTCCAGCTCTGGAGACACAAAGACATGGGACTGTTGGAGAGGGTCCAGAGGAGGCCACAAAGAGGATCAGAGGGCTGGAGCACCTCTCCTAGAAGAACAGTGTGAGAGAATTGGGTCTGTTCAGCCTGGAGAAGAGAAGGCTCTGGGGATACCTTATAGTGACCTTCCAGTACTTGAAAGGGGCTACGGGAAAGCTGTGGAGGGACTTTTTATAAGGGCTTCTGGTGACAGGACAAGGGGCAATGGCTTTCAAAGAGGTGGGTAGATTGAGATCAGACATTAGAAAGAAGTTCTTTGCTATGAGAGAGGTGAGGCACTGGAACAGGTTGCCCAGAGAAGTTGTGGACACCTCATCCTGCAAAGTGTTTAAGAGCAGGGTTGGATGAGGCTTTGAGCAACCTGGGCCAGTGGAAGGTGTCCCTGCCCATGGCAGGAGGATTGGAAATGGGTGATCTTTAAGGTCCCTTCCAACCCAAACTACTCTGTGATTCTATGATCCTGTTACCCCTAAAGGATGTCTGCACCACTCAGACTACTCCGGCCAGGCTCAGGCACAGCACTCGGACTGCTGTTGGGATACCAGGGAGGTTTGACAGTTCAGGCTAAGCAGAGATGATAGGAGGCTTAAAAAAATGATCAGATTCATCACTTTGCATAATCCAATGATAGGGAGATGCTGTATGAGGTGGGACTGGGTTGGGGTGGGGGTGTGACATACATAAAACCATTCATCTCGTCCTTGCTGAATCAGCACATGCCAACCACTGGATCATCGGCACCCAGATGTCAGCAGGTGCTCAGGGCACAGACAGATCTCCTTTTTTATCTACAAGATGGACAAACTCCTTAATTTACTTGCTAGCATGGATCTGAGTGCTCCTGAAGGCAGGGGAATGAGGCTGGAGTGTTTTCTGTTGTCACCAGAAAACCAGGATTATCCTAGAATTCCAAATATGCCCACTCTTTATTTTCAGTTAATATGTTAATCCTCTTAGTGAAAACTCCCCCTCCTGCACTGCCCTTCTTCTTTCCTGCTCACGGGTTAGGAAATGATCTTAATTATAAAAGAATTCTCTCCAGCCTTGTTTTTGGTCTTTTCACCACAAACAGAGACATTTCCTGTTCCAGCCAGGCACTGCACTTGCACTCTGACCTCCCAAGGCAGGGAAAGCTTCTGCCATGTGTGGTTAGGGGGGCACAGAGGGAGCACACTGTGTGCCCACCTGTTCTCTCTGCTCTGGGCTCTTTCTCAGAGCCTTCAAAAGTACTGAAATCATACAATAGAATCACAGAGTCAACCAGGTTGGAAGAGACCTCCAAGATCATCCAGTCCAACCTAGCACCCAGCCCTGGCCAATCAACCAGACCATGGCTCTAAGTGCCTCATCCAGGCTTTGCTTGAACACCTCCAGGGATGGTGACTCCAACACCTCCCTGGGCAGCCCATTCCAATGCCAATCCCTCTCTCTGCCAACAACTTCCTCCTAACATCCAGCCTAGACCTCCCCCAGCACAACTTGAGTCTATGTCCCTTGAGCTCTGCCCTCATTCACTCTCTGTGCAAGGTCAGACTTCTTCCCCACACAGTGACCAGAGATGTCTTGTTAGTCCCAGCCAAGTCCCAGCCCCTCTCCACCCCCCTTTTTTTTTCGAGGCGCAATCCCAGATAGCTCAGCTGCCCTGGAGATGAGTGCTGACATCAGATGTGCTGTGGAGTTCTCTAGTGCTTCTAATGAGACCCATTTCCACTTCAATTAACTACTCTCATCAAGACAAACCTATGGATGACAGCTTCTGGAAGGAGGTTTGGTAGCAGGTCAGTGGGGTGTGGGACCACAGGGCTTCAGAGACAAAGGAAGAGTTCAAACATCAAGCTGCAAGCAGGGAGAGCCAGAGATGAGGCTGGGACCTGTAAAACAAGCTGGTCACCCAGGGCCAGAAAGATTGTCCTCTGCAAAGTTCAACAACCCTGTTAGTCACTACAAAAATACTGCAAATTGTAAACTTCGGGTGAACTTCTCATGGACTAGAGATGTAAGCTGACTCCTAGAGCATCTTCTGAACTGGAGATGGGAACAGCATGCAACTACAGGCTCTGAAGTCAGCAACCCACGATCAGTGACATGGCCTGAACTGTATCCCCAGGCAGAGGCAGAGATTTGGAGTGACCTGTCTCACCAGCAGTGCTGTGAGGGCTGTTTTCTTCCATCTCATCACAGAAGTCGGTGTTGCCACATACTGTGACTCACCCTGGGGGATCCTGGACTAGTTTTCCTAGAAGTCCTTGTGGCAGAGAGAAACTGTGAGAAGCACAAACCTTGGAGGATCATAGAATCATAAAATCAACCTGGTTGGAAAAGACCTCCAAGATCATCCAGAACAACCTAGCACCCAACCAAATCAACCAGACGATGGCACTAAGTGCCTCATCCAGGCTTTTCTTGAACACCTGCAGGGATGGCGACTCCACCACCTACCTGGGCAGCCCATTCCAATGCCAATCACTCTCTCTGCCAACAACTTCCTCCTAACATCCAGCCTAGACCTCCCCTGGCACAACTTGAGGCTGTGTCCCCTTGTTCTGTTGCTGGTTGCCTGGCGGAAGAGACCAACCCCACCTGGCTACAGCCTCCCTTCAGGTGGCTGTAGACAGCCTCAGAAGGCAATGGAGGGAGAGATCAGTCAATTATAAACCCAATTATAAATCTTGTGGGGTTGGTTTTGAAGTTTTGTGAGCCTTGTAACAGTATTCAGCTCCCTGTCCCTGTTGATTGTTTCTGTGGTGTACCTGTCTGTGGATGGGTATGGACAAAAGCTTAGTTTCTTGTTGCCAGATGCCATGGGTGTGCCCCCAGAGTACAGCCATGGCATCTGGGGGGCTGGTGCTGAGGCACTCTCTACACCTCTTGGGAGAGCATCAATCAGGTGGCTGACTACATGCTAAGAGACAAAACTTGCAAGCAAGAGCAGCCAGAGAGCAACAACTTCCATGATAGATTTTTCCTCTCACCTATTACCAGGTAATGACAGACTCATAGCACGGTTTGGGTTGGAAGGGATGTCAAAGATCAGCTAGTACCAGCCAAAGAGGAGGACTATGATAGAAGGGATGTGGAGGAAACTGCACCTCTGTGCAGCCACTGTGCTTTTTGCAGCCTGAGGAGGAGCAGATGAGCATTGCTGAGCTCATCTGAACTGGTGTCTCCTTCTCTGGAGACTTTCAAGGCCTGTCTGGATGCATTCCTCTGTGACCTGTGCTAGATTGTATGGTCCTGTTCTGGCAGGGGGGTTGGACTCGATGATCTCCTTGGGTCCCTTCCAACCCCCAATATCCTGTGATCCTGTGGTGTGGTCTTCAGCAGCAAAATGACAAATAGTCCTCTTCTGCCACAGAAGCTTTGAGGGACTTCTCCTGTTCCATGGGTTCATGGTAAGGTGTAGCAGCTTTTATTAAACCACTTTTCTTGTCTCAGATTTTGATAATGACAGTCCAGAAGTTTGTATCTCTGTCTCCCACAGCCCACACTGGCTTTGCTTTGGCAATAGCTGCTCAATTGCTCTGACAAAACAAGAGGGCTCTTGTTGGGGCACTTCCTAGTGTCCTGGAACTGAGAAAGTTGCATGACGGAAGTCCTACACCTGCCAAGGGAGCTAAAAGAGAGCTTAGCAGGCAGGCAGGCAAGCAGAAACAGAGTCAGAACTGATACATTTCAACTTAGCACTCCAATGTTTCCAACAGAAATCCATTTTAGTGTATTTGTGTTTTCAGCTGAAAGGGGAAAAAAATCTAAAAGAAAAATAGCTAACTGTAGTGGCAGGGACAGGACAGAGGAACTCCAGGAAGTCCTCCCCTGTTCTGCATCATCTCTGAAAGAAGCTCTTGTGGATAATCAGGAGGCAGCCACGCGTTCCTTGTACAGCTACTACATTGTCTCTTCTGGAGTTGCTACGCATCACACCGTTGGCAGTGGTTTGGTCTGAACAATCTCATCTTTAAAGTGATCTGTCTGCTTTTTCTGCTGACTAAGAACCAGAGTGAAGAGCTTTTCATTACCCCTGCTCACAATGCCTTCCTCAGCTTTCATTCATCTTGGTCACATCAGCCATTTTCTGTTGCTGGGTGAAGAAGAGTTGGGTGAGTCTGGTTGAAACTGTACTCCTGCTGCCCGAACAAAGAGGTGCTCCACAGTGCTAGGGTGCTGAGAGTAGTCAGCCTAGGGGCACACCGAGGGCCAGCAGACCATTCTTTCATGTGAACTGGAAGAGGAGTATGTAATTTCTTTGTTTTCCTTTGAATATGCCCTAGTGGCAGGGACAGGACACTTGGTGCCATGGTCTAGTTGACTGGACAGGGCTGGGTGCTAGGTTGGACTGGGTGATCTTGGAGGTCTCTTCCGACCTGGTTGATTCTATGTGTATGTGTTCTATGTGAACCACAGGAAGTCTTCCCCTGTCCTGCATCATCTCTGAAAGAAGCTCTTGTGGACAATCAGGAGGTGGCCACATGTTCCTCATACAGCTACTAAATTGTCTCTTCTGGAGTTGCTACACATCACACCATTGGCATCTTTAAAGTGATCTGTCTGCTTTTTCTGCTGACTAAGAACCAGAGTGAAGAGCTTTTCATTACCCCTGCTCACAATGCCTTCCTCAGCTTTCATTCATCTTGGTCACATCAGCCATTTTCTGTTGCTGGGTGAAGAAGAGTTGGGTGAGTCTGGTTGAAACTGTACTCCTGCTGCCCGAACAAAGAGGTGCTCCACAGTGCTAGGGTGCTGAGAGTAGTCAGCCTAGGGGCACACCGAGGGCCAGCAGACCATTCTTTCATGTGAACTGGAAGAGGAGTATGTTTTCCTTTGAAGATGCCCATGGAGATGACACAGACAAAAAGCAGATCTGTTTGACTGGCTAGGGCTGGGTGATAGATTGGACTGGATGATCCTGGAAGTCTCTTCCAACCTGCTTGATTCTATGATTCTACACAACCCTGGATGACAAGCCTCTGTGTGGGCTAGGGAGTGAAACCTCCTTGTTCAATGAAATCTCCTTGCTCAGTGAAACCTCTCTGCTCAGTGAAACCTCCCTGCTCAGTGAAACCTCCCTGCTCACTGCAACCCAGACTATTTGACAGAAGCTTCTCCAAAAAGAAAACTGAACCTTGTGCCAGGCAGGAAAATCAAGATTTGTCAGCATCCAGCCTGCCTCTCCGGTGCTCTTGCCCCACCTCAGCTCTTCCCTGGCATGCTTTCTGTCTTAGACTTGTGAGCCCAAGGTGCTGAGGGAGAAGCAGGCTGCCTGAATGTTCATTTCCTGCAAGGGTTTCCTGCATGATGTAAGCAGGAGAGTGGGAGCAGCACACAGCTCCTCAAACATTAGCTTTGTCGGGGTGTCTGAGGTTGTGTGAAGCTCGAAGGGAAGCTTTTTGCATTGGCAAGCTTAATCATTAGGGGATTTTTAAAGAAGGGGAGAGGGAAGTTTACTTTTCCCCAGCTCTCATGGGAATTTGAAGGTTCAGAAGGGTGCCAACAAGCTGAAAGGAAACGTCCCCTCTCTTTAGGTTTATTATTGAAAGTGGCCAGATGTCATTTGCATGTGAGTAAAAATGGGAAGTTATACTACAGAATGTGACACTTCAAGCCCCAGGGTGAAAACAAAAGTGAAAATGGAAAAGCCTTCAGTTCTGCTCATTTACATTCCTGATCCACACAGCCTGGGGCCCTATGACACGAAGATAAGAACTGAATTGTATCACATTTCTGTTGGCTGTGAGTGTGGTGTGTCCTGTGCGGTCAACTGAGTGTTCACAGGATGAATCCAAAGCCAGATGGGGCAGTGGGTGGTGGAGCACTGGTGGAGGAAATGCACTACATGCACTGGTTGGAAATCATCTGATGCTAATGTTTTTTCTCTTTCCCAGTCCCAGCTGGAACACCATCCTGTACTTCAACTCAGGAGCTGCAAATGTTTGCCTTGTAAGGGAGATGAGATCATAGAATCATAGAGTCACAGGATGGTTTAGGTTGGAAGGGACCTCAAAGATCATCCAGTTCCAACCCCCTGCCATAGGCAGGGACACCTCCCACTAGAGCAGGTCACGCAAGGCCTCATCCAACCTGGCCTTGACCACCTCCAGGGAGGGAGCAGCCACAACCTCCCTGGGCAACCTGTGCCAGTGTCTCACCACCCTCACTGTAAAGAACCCTTTCCTAACATCTCGTTTGAATCTCCCCTCTGCCAGTTTGAACCCATTACCCCTCGTCCTGTCATTACAAGACGCTGCCAATAATCTCTCCTCAGCCTTCCTGTAGGCCCTCTTCAGATTCTAGAAGGCTACTATAAGATCTCAGAGCTTTCTCTTCTCTAGGCTGAAGAACCCCAAGTCTTGTACCTGTCCTCATAGCAGAGCTGCTGCAGCCCTCTCAGCAACTTGGTGGCCTCCTCTGGACTGGCTCCAGCAGTTCCATGTCCTTCTTGTGCTGGGGGCTCCAGAACTGCACACAGTACTGCAGGTGGGGTCTGAGGAGAGCAGAGTAAAGGGGGAGAATCCCCTCCCTTGCCCTGCTGCCCACACTGCTCTTGCTGCAGCCCAGCACAGGGTTGCTGTCTGGGCTGCATGTGCACACTGCAGGCTCATGTTGAGCTTTTCACCAACCCAGACCCCCAGGTCCTTTTCCTCAGGGCTGCTCTCAGCCATTCCCCACCCAGCCTGGAGTTGTGCTTGGGATTGTGCTTACCCAGGTGCAGGACCTTTCACTTGACCTTGTTGAATGTCATGAGGTTGGCCTGGGCCCACCTCTGCAGCCTGTCCAGGTCCCTCTGGATGGCATCCCTGCCCTCCAGCAAGTCAACTGTGCCACACAGCTTGGTGTCATCTGCAAACCTGCTGAGGGTGCACTCGATTCCTTGGCCCATGTCGCTGCTAAGAACAGCAATGTGAACTTCTTCAGCAATGGACTAATTATTCTGGCACTTGATTCCAAATGATAATCAGAGTAGAGGAGGCAGAAACAGAACAGCTTGTAGCTATCTTATTAACTTTAATAAAGAAGGGGCACCAGGCAAAACCACTGCTACCATTCTTGGGGCTGACTTAGCACTAAGGATCCTCTGCCATTGCTAAAGAATGAGTTAGCTTATACTACCTTGTAATGCTTACAGCAGCAAGGCTTCAGTATGCCCTCCTGAAATTATGAGGCATGTGAAAGTGAGAAATTCACCAGAGGTTCACCACAGCAGAAACCATACCTGTGGCACGGTATCACATTCAGGTTCTCTGTGCCCAACCAGCTGCTCTAAACTCCTCTGATGAAAGAACATCCTGGAATAAAAGACACATTTGTGGCACACTATGATTCACCCTGCCTTCTCCCTAAGTCAGCACAACAGCCAGGCAGAGTTTCAACTCTGTGAATAGCCAAAGAGGCAATTCTGGCTCTACAGGCTTCCAAACATGAGCAGAGTGTCACCATTTCCAGACACATCACCAAGTGCTGGATGTGCCCTGAAAAACAAACTCAAGTGTCTGTGCTGCCACTCAGATTCTCCTCAAATTCTTTCTCACATAGGGTCGCTTTCTCTGTGTGTGCACAGGACCAAGTGTTGATAGCACAAATGCCCTAAGAAACGCTCTCCAGAAGCATTTCTTTTACCAGCCAGGAATTATTGCCCTTGAGTAATTACATCTTGAATCTGGGAGCTCTTAGCCTGGCAAAGGAGGGAAAGGTGTTGAGTTTCTTTGTGTAATATAGTGGAAAGAATAAAATAAGACCTGTTCAGGACACAGTGGCTATTCCTGTGTTAGTGAATTGAACAGGACCAAAGAAGGTTGCCAGGCACGAAAACATGTTTATGTTGTTAAACGCTTGTTGAGCTCTGTGACAGAATTCTGGCTAGTAGCAGTCTCCTAACATTCTCCCAGCCTATGCCAGGAGATGACAGAGGCCACAGGCCAGATTCGTTAGGTTGAGTAAATGTGCCTCTCCCATGCTCAACATGAGCCGGCAGTGTGCACATGCAGCCCAGACAGCAACCCTGTGCTGGGCTGCAGCAAGAGCAGTGTGGCCAGCAGGGCAAGGGAGGTGATTCTGCCCCTTTACTCTGCTCTCCTCAGACCCCACCTGGAGTCCTGTGTGCAGTTCTGGAGCCCCCAGCACAAGAAGGACATGGAACTGCTGGAGCGGGTCCAGAGGAGAGCCACGAAGATGCTCAGAGGGCTGCAGCAGCTCTGCTATGAGGACAGGCTGAGAGAGTTGGGGCTCTGCAGCCTGGAGAAGAGAAGGCTTCGAGGAGACCTTAGAGTGGCTTTCCAGTATCTGAAGGGAGCCTACAGGAAGGCTGGGGAGGGACTATTGACAAGGTCTGGGAATGTCAGGACGAGGGGGAATGGGTTTGAACTGGCAGAGGGGAGATTTAGACTGGATGTTAGGAGGAAGTTCTTTACAGTGAGGGTGGTGAGACACTGGCACAGGTTGCCCAGGGAGGTTGTGGATGCTTCCTCCCTGGAGGTGTTTAAGGCCAGGCTGGATGAGGCCTTGAGCAACCTGCTCTAGTGGGAGGTGTCCCTGCCTATGGCAGGGGGTTGGAGCTGGATGATCCTTGAGGTCCCTTCCAACCTGAACCATTCTATGATTCTATGATTCTATGCTTTGGTAGGCAAGACACTTCAGGCAGGTGGATGGACCTAGAACAGGCTTCTGTGTCTCACAGATGGTAGGGTTTGAGTTGCTAACACAGATATAGCTACTGGTGATGGGAAAAGTGAAAGTATTTTCGTTAATCCCATGCCCACTTCATTAGTATCACAACCACCAAGAGCTGGAATACTACAGGAGACTGCAGGAAAATGCTGAGGACAAACTCCAGACTTTCTGAGGAGGAAAAAAAAAAAACCAAGGAAGAGGAACAAAGAGCATATTCGAGCACTCAATAGAGAAAGTAGCCTGCCTGGGACAGGTGAAGGTTACTCTGAGCCTGAGGATCCTCTGGTGTGCTTTCTCAGGCGGCACTGCAGAGCAGCTGCAGCTGCATTCCAGGCTGCATGGAGGCAAAAGCATTTAGCTGTCCTGGCTGTATTTGCACACTACATTGAAGAGGTTTGACTATTGCTAGTGACACCTGTGCCATAGGATAGGGCTCCTTCTGCTCCAAAGTAACTCTCCATAAGGAGAAACTAGCTGAGAGAGAAAAGAGGACTCATATGTCCACCTAATGGGTACCTTTCTAGGCATAGTGTCATGAAAAAGGGAGATACTCTCAGGATATCTGTGAAGGCATCTTGGTTAAGAAGAAGACAAAGTGCTGGCAAGTAGTCAGCAAAGGGTTGTGATTAGCATTCACAAACCAATTAATGGGACATCCTTCGAGAAAGAAATAATTGTTCCTCAGGAAGTTGTGCAAAGCAGCAGTAATGCAACTGGGTCCTCAGTGTCAGAGCTGACCCTGCCTGGGCCAAAGCAAAACTGAGTGCTCCTTACCACACCCAAGCAGGACTGCCCAGGCATTGCAACACGGACTGAAGGGTCACCCAAGGAGCCACACGAAGTGCAACCACAGAACCAGAGAATCACAGAACCTTAAAGGCTGGAAGGGGCCTTGAAAGATCATCCAGTCCAAATCCCCTGCCAGAGCAGGATCACCTAGAGCGGGTCACAGAGGAATGTGTCCAGGTGGGGTTTCAATTTCTCCAGAGAAGGAAACTCCACAACCTCTCTGGAGGTTGTGCCTGTCCAGGGCTTCGCCACTCTCACAGTGAAAAAGTTTTCCCTTATATTCCCTTGGGACCTCTTCTGCTCCAGCTTGCACCCACTGCCCCTCGTCCTATCACTGGGCATCCCTGAGCAGAGCCTGGCTCTGTCCTCCTCTGACACTGCCCTGCACATCTTTAGCAACATTAGTAAGGTCTCCCCTAGGTCACCCTCAGGCTCCTCTACTCCAAGCTGAAGAACCTCAGCTCTATCAGCCTTTCCTCAGCAGGGAGATGTTCCACTGCCTTCAGCATCTTTGTGGCTCTGCGCTGGACTCTTTCAAGGAGTTCCCTACCTAGGGTCACCCAAAGAGCCACAGCAAGTGTCAGCAGTACCCACCTGCCCACAGCAATCAGATGTCTATGGACAGTCAATGTGGATGCAAACCACACTGGTTTTCATTAGAATATGACTACACTGCGACCATCCAAAGCCTCTGGAACAAGACAACACCTGTTAGTTATGCTGAGGCTGTTACTGCCTCTGTGAGGTACAACTGTTGGCTCTGTCCCATGTGTGTCAGCATTATCCATCCCAGCTGGGTGAAATATTATGGGTTGCTCTACGAATCTGGTGCAGATAGGTTGCCTCTGAATCAGTGAACTGCCAGGTCACAGTGAAAACATATTTTTCCTCCATGCTGTCATTCTTCACTAGTAATAGCTTAATTGTCTTGGAATTTGACATGCACAAGTCATGAGTGATTCTGTACATTTTAATCTGGTCAGTTGTTCACAGTGATTTATCATTTTCCAAAAGTGAAGAAATAAAGGCATTGTAAAAATGCAAGTCCAGTTCTTAAAGCTTCCATTTAGGCTGCACAAAGCATAGGAACTAAATCTTCACCTTAAATGTATAACCACTGAACAAATAGAATCATAATCATAGAATCATGGAATCAACCAGGTTGGAAGAGACCTCCAAGATCACCCAGTCCAACCTAGCACCCAGCCCTAGCCAGTCAACTAGACCATGCCACTAAGTGCCTCAGCCAGGCTTTGCTTGAACACCTCCAGGGACGGTGACTCCACCACCTCCCTGGGCAGCCCATTCCAATGCCAATCACTCTCTCTGCCAACAACTTCCTCCTAACATCCAGCCTAGACCTCCCCTGGCATAACTTGAGACTGTGTCCCCCTGTTCTGTTGCTGGTTGCCTGGCAGAAGAGACCAACCCCCACCTGGCTACAGCCTCCCTTCAGGTAGTTGTAGACAGCAATGAGGTCTGCCCTGAGCCTCCTCTTCTCCAGGCTGCACACCCCCAGCTCCCTCAGCCTCTCCTCACAGGGCTGTCTTCCAGGCCCCTCACCAGCTTTGTCACCCTTCTCTCGACATGTTCCAGTGCCTCAACATCTCTCTTGAATTGAGGAGCCCAGAACTGGACACAGGACTCAAGGTGTGGCCTGACCAGTGCTGAATACAAGGGAAGAATAACCTCCCTTGTCCTGCTGGCCACATTGTTCCTGATCCAGGCCAGAAATGGTGACATGAATCAAAACAGACTTGATCTAGTTCAGGCAGTAAAAGAAATTGATTTTTCCTTTGCCATGCAGCCTGAATTCAAACTGTCCCAACTGCAGATAACACAAAACCCTACTGTATACCAGTACTACAACTGGCTTCTTTTCCTGTAGTACCAGTATCAATCGAATGGCTGGCATAGGACTCAGAGGGCATTATCCAGCAGGTGATGTGCAGAACCAGCTCCAGTTGTGGTACAGAGTTCAACTTCCCTCCCAGGCATCATCTATGTCTAAATGGAGCAAACCTTTGCTATGGTGTGTGGAGCAGCCATCAGTCTTAGCTAGCCAGGACAAAGCCAAAAGTTAAACAAAACAAGTGAGAAGGAGCCACTTCAGCTGAAAATAGAATCTCAGAGATTTATGTTCCTGGCATGTTCCATATTCAGAGGGACTTCCCAGCATGAATTAGCAATGGACCAATTTATATATGCTCAATGGATTTGAGCTTGCAGACTGAGCTCAGCCACAGGATTCCAAGAACATTCCTAGAAGAGTAGTATTTGCCCTAGAACTGGACAGCATCTGTTCAGAAATACACCAGATGAAGAAGCAGCTGCTGGAAAGGAGGCAGAAAGCTGGCGGCCATGAACCCTGTACATACTGCTCTGTGGCTAATATCCATGAGGAAAAGGGGATTCTGAGCTGGCTCATGGAATTACTAATCAGCAAGGACAGCTGATGAGTTCATGCTGCAAAGAAAGGGACAGTGACATAATATGGGTGAAACGTAAACCACGTGGCCAAAAAGCCAGCGACACAAAGCAGTGCAGTCAGTGCAAGACTGAATGTGGTAGCAGGAGCAAGTTTGCAGATGACACTAAGCTGGGGGCAGATGTGACTGAGTTGGAGGGCAGAAGGGCTCTGCAGC
>WAAF01005185.1:23255-46413 GCA_013400475.1 Tricholaema leucomelas | reverse complement strand
TGAGAGAGTCATTGGCTACTGGAATGGGCTGCCCAGGGAGGTGGTGGAGTCGCCGTCCCTGGAGCTGTTCAAGGCAGGATTGGACGTGGCACTTGGTGCCATGGTCTAGCCTTGAGCTCTGTGGTAAAGGGTTGGGCTTGATGATCTGTGAGGTCTCTTCCAACCTTGGTGATACTGTGAGACTGTGATACTGTGATACCAGCTCTGTCAGAACACAGAATGAAAGGAAGGTGTAAAGCCTGGAAATGAGGATCAAGTCTACAAAAGCACTTGAAACTGAAGGAGACAGGACACAAAAGGCATATGGCCACTCTGGTCCGGGTCAAACATCAGGCTTGTTAAGACTATGGAAGAGAGGGAGCAGCCTGTAGCTCATCTCACAGCATGATGAGGAAGTGTGAGCTCATCTATGCAAAGTCTGGACAAAGCAGAGAAGTGAGTCAGTGCAGTCAGTGCCTGGGCACTTGTTTAATGGGGCTGTGGGAAAAGAAGCAGCATGAGGTGGGCTCAGGACTCCTGCGGAGACACTGCAGTGGCCACACAGAGCCAGCTCAGCTTCCACCCTGGCACCATGGTGTCAGCTGGGACAGGACCTTCTTGAACTGCTGTGTAGGGGTCTCCATACTGTCTTCACCTTCAGTCTGGGGACATGATGCAGTGAGGTCTCTTCCAACCTGGTTGATTCTACAAATCTATGATTCTATTCTGTGACACCTGGCCTGGTCCTGAAGGCAGCCAGTTCAGGCTTGGCAGGACACATCTGTTCAGCTCTCTGCTGCATAAAACCAACTAACTCAATTTCAGCTTGAGGATGACTGCAGCAGCCATGACAGCTTCCAACTGTCACTAATCTAGAGCTGTCCACAGATGATGGAGAAGACCTGAATGAGGTGAAGCTTATTTACAGCTGGACAGTTCTGGGTAAAGGCAGCTGGATATAGCTTTATGCCCCAAATAATGGCTACACAAGATTTAAGATGATTATTACTTGAAGACCAGTTGTAAAGCCAGTGAGCATTTAGAGCAGGTCTCATTCTTGTTGGATTTCTTAAACAGCACAAAGCTAGCAGGGTGGAGATAGTGAAGCATCAGCCATCAATTGCATGTAACTGAGGAAGTGGTGATGTGCAAGTGACAGAGATGTGTTCTATTGAACTGGAACATGTGCCATGCAGCTGCTAATTACAGCTGTGTCGGAGGGATGCTGACTACAGGGAGCAGAGGTGCAGATTTGCAACGTTCCATTTCCTGATGGGGTTGTTTAGCCTGGAGAAGAGGAGGCTCAGGGCAGACCTCATTGCTGTCTACAACTACCTGAAGGGAGGCTGTAGCCAGGCAGGGGTTGGTCTCTTCTGCCAGGCAACCAGCAACAGGACAAGGGGACACAGTCTCAAGTTGTGCTGGGGGAAGTATAGGCTGGATGTTAGGAGGAAGTTGTTGGCAGAGAGAGTGATTGGCATTGGAATGGGCTGCCCAGGGAGGTGGTGGAGTCACCGTCCCTGGGGGTGTTCAAGCAAAGCCTGGATGAGGCACTTAGTGCCATGGTCTGGTTGACTGGATAGGGCTGGGTGCTAGGTTGGACTGGATGAGCTTGGAGGTCTCTTCCAACCTGCTTGATTCTATGATTCTATGATCACAAGTTTTCTAGGAGCATGGAAGCAAATGACCACATGGTTGCAGAGACAAGACAAGAAGAGATTCACATTCATGGAAGAATTTACCTTGGTGTTTGGCATAATTATTCTTCCATTAGGTAGTTTTTAGAGTCATGGTAAAAAAATAAACCCCCCCAGGATCACCTACATCAGCTCACTCAGAAACATGTCCAGGCAGCTTTTGAATATCTTCAAAAAGGGAGACTCCACAACCCCCCTGGGCAGCCTGTTCCAGTGTTCTGTCACCCTCACAGGGAAAAAATTCCTCCTCATGTTTACACAAAACCTCCTATGCCTCAGCTTCCACCCATTGCCCCTTGTCCTGTCATCAGGCATCACCGAGCAGAGCCTGGCTCCAGCCTCCTGGCTCCATCCACCTTTTACATATTTATAACCATGTATGAGGTCACCTCTCAGTCTCCTCCAAGCAGCAGAGCCCCAGCTCCCTCAGGCTCTCTTTGTAACAGAGATGTTCCATTCCCTTCATCATCTTTGTGGCTCTGCACTGGACACTCTCAAGCAGTTCTATGTTCTTCTTGAACTGGGGGGCCCAGAACTGGATACAGTACTACATATGTGACCTCACCAGGGCAAAGTAGAGGAGCAGAAGAACCTCTCTTGATTTACTAGCTGCACCCCTTTTTATCCACTCCAGAATGGCATTGGCTCTCTTGGCCACAAGAGCACACTGCTGGCTCATGGTCAACCTGCCATCCACTGGGACCCGCAGATCCTTTTCCCCTTCACTGCCTTCTGACAGGTCAGTCCCCAGCTGTGCAGCAGGTCTGTGTAAGACTTGAAACATCTTCTAACACAGCCTTTCTTGCCTGTAGCCTAACTGTAGAGATCTGCCAGTGCTGCTGAGCCTCTGCTACCCAGGCTGGTTCAGTAAGGCAAGGAGCCATTAAACCCTGACACCATCACCCAACACTTTGGCCTTTCTGCAGCGGTCTTGACTCTCTGCGATTACATCTTTAACACATCAACAACTTAGCCTCTGGTTAGCAAAGATCACTGAAGCATGACTAATCAGCAGATGAAAGTGTCTTTGTGGGGATTAGCTTTAATGAAAAGAAAAGGGATAGTTATTTTGGTGGTTTGAAATCTTCCATAAATCAAAGGGAAGAGTGACAAAGCAGGTTCATATGGTAAGAATGAAGCCATTGTGAATAAAATTAAGGGAACAGCTACTTTTATATAAATCACAGGCCAGGACAGCATTTGTAAGAGAGTTCATGGGAACAAGATCATTGAACTTCTTCAGGTGTAAATAAGTGATATTTAGCTAATGGTAAAGCATCTCTAAAGAAAAACTGATGGATGAGGCTCCTTAGTAGGGAGTTTTCTTTTTAGCTTTTCATTTTGTTTTCTTTTCCCTCATGCAAATAATACCCACTAGTTGATCTTGGCCACTTTGTGCCGTGCAGAGACAAGCAGCCAACACATAACTTGTCTTTTACCACTGCTGGAGGGGAGATCATAGCCAGAGGAACTTCAGCCTGGTCACTGATAGCAGCTGTTTCTGGCTGATGTAGATTAGAAAGTTGCTTGGCCTTCTGTCAGATGCCTTGGAGGAGCTCACAGTGGCAAACAGAAAGCAAGGTGAACCCCAAGCCTTCTGGGGACTATTCGTGTCCAGCTCCTGAACTTTAGGTCTCCTCTGCACTCCTGTACAGTTGATGAGCTGCATAAATAATCACCCCTTAAGCTCCTCCAGGCAGTGACTCAGAGCACCCACGCTGAAAGCTTAACCCTCTGCAATGTCTGCACACCAAGGTAGCTAACAGCTCCCTTCCCTTCATCTTCTCCCCTTGGTTTATGCTGTGCCTCCTCCATCGATCTCTTGTGGGGTGCATCAAGAATAGTGTGGCCAGCAGGCTGAGACAGATGCTCCCCCCCCATCTCTGCCCTGGTGAGGCCACATCTGGTGTACTGTGTCCAATTCTGAGTTCACTAGTTCAAGAAGGACATGGAGCACTGGAGCAGACTCCCCAGAGAGCTTGTGGAGTCTCCATCCCTGGAAACATGCAAAACATTCTTGGATGTGTTCTCATGTGGTCTTCTCTAGGTGAACCTGCCTTGACAGGGCTGCTGGACTTGAAGATCTGCAGATGCCCTTTCCAACCCCTACTATTCTGTGATGCTGTGAACTTTACATTTCATCCTCATGGGCGTGACAACGAACCCCAAACTCAGAATATTGGATTGGAGCTCTCTGACTTGATGGAACATCTGTTCAGGTGGCCTGCAGCAAAGCAAAACTCACTCAGGTCTGGGTTCCTTTGTTTTCAGCTATACTTTTGTATGCTATCACATGCTCCTTCTGAAAAGAGCTATTAAACTCTTGGTCCAGATGTTGCAGGAACTGTAGCTGACTGGAAATCATGACAGCTTGGTCATCACCCTAAAGAAATGTGGCATCTAAAAGTAAGGCTTTACCTGGAAGTATTAACTTACAGTACCACTCACCTGCTGTATTGGAAGCTTTCCCACACCCTGAAATCGTTCAGCTTGGGATGTTTTGCTTTTTTGCTTTATAATCTGAGATCTTTCTGTTTAAGGTTTTGGGTTGGCCTTTTTATGCTTCCTTTTTGTTGTCTTCTCTAAGCACAATCTTTCAGGAAGCTCCTGAGTGGGCAAAAGAGCTCTGCTGGAGGCTTTGTGAATCAGGGTTTTACTATAAGCACAGTCTTTCAGGGGGCTCCTGAGTGGGCAAAAGAGCTCTGCTGGAGGGGTTGTGAATCAGGGTCTTACTATAAGCACAGTCTTTCAGGGGGCTCCTGAGTGGGCAAAAGAGCTCTGCTGGAGGGGTTGTGAATCAGGGTCTTACTCTAAGCACAGTCTTTCAGGGGGGCTCCTGAGTGGGCAAAAGAGCTCTGTTGAAGGGTTTGTGAATCAGGGTCTTACTCTAAGCACAGCCTTTCAGGGGCCTCCTGAGTGGGCAAAAGAGCTCTGCTGGAGGGTTTGTGAATCAGGGTCTTACTCTAAGCACAACCTTTCAGGAGGCTTCTGCATGTGTTACAGCTAAAGTATGTGTGATGCCATGCAAGTTGGAGAACAGAAGCAGCTCTGAAAGCATGCCTGTGCCAGGAAAGAGGCATGCTCATCATCCCTGAGGACAATAGTTCATTTTGCTCTGACTGGCAGCCTGGAGTACCTTGCACCAATAAAAGCCTGGCTTCAAGCATCAGATGCACTGAGTAAATACATGAGGGGTTCTTCCATGAAAAACTCTCTGTACAGGGTGCTAGTTTGAGCCTAGCTAGAATGTTCTGGTGAGAAGAATTAGATTACAAGCTATGAAAAGGAAACAATGGTGATGTCTGCTTCACCCATAGGCTTGCTGAGATGTATAAGAATAAGAACATAAATATAGATAACAGAGTCACTCTCTGGGCTTTGGGTTGCACTGCTCTCTCTAACCTAACCTGCCATCTGTGTGACTAATCCATCTGCTTCCTAACCCCCCTGCCTGACCCTCCAAGCTACCTTGAGCATAAGGCAAAGTCTTGGGCAAGATAGAGGGGTGGGAGGAAGGTGGAAGGGTGGTTGAGAGCCCCTCTTGGGGGCTGTTGTGCTTCTGTATTACCTTTTACCTTGTCTATTTCTGTATCTATTGTAAATATCTGCTTGTATATTGTGCTAAGCTGTAAGTATAAAGCTTCATTCAATTTCCAGATCGACTGAGTCTAGTCTGGGTGATTTTCTTAAGGGGGGAGGGAACACTCAAACCATCACATCCCTTATTTTGGCATCCAACACGGGGCTCGAACCCACCACCCTGAGATTAAGAGTCTCATGTGTGGAGAGATGTTCTGCTAGCAGGACATGAACGGATAAGCAGTGAGCGACCCTGTGAAGTGTCCTTGAATCCATCTCGGACTCCGGATACCAGGAGGCAGGTGGCACCCCCCACATGCAGCTGCAGGGGGGCAGAGTCTGCCAGCTGCAGGGGACAGACTCTACAGGTTGTTATTGCAATGTTAACCTATCTGTACCATGCACATAACCCTGGACCAATCTGTACTTCCCACATGTACCAATCTTAAACTAAGTTAGCTGTGCACACCTCTTCCAAGCGAGCATAGGGAGCCTACAGGAAGGCTGGGGAGGGACTATTGACAAGGTCTAGTAATGTCAGGATGAGGGGGAATGGGTTTAAGCTGGAGGGGGGGAAATTTAGACTGGATGTTAGGAGGAAGTTCTTTACAGTGAGGGTGGTAAGACACTGGCACAGGTTGCCCAGGGAGGTTGTGGATGCTTCTTCCCTGGAGACGTTTAAAGCCAGGCTGGATGAAGCCTTGAGCAACCTGCTCTAGTGGGAGGTGTCCTTGAAGGAGGTTGGAGCTGGATGATCCTTGATGTCCCTTCCAACCTAACCCATTCTATGATTCTATGATTCTATAGAAGTCACTGTAACATGGAAATGAATTGGAGAACGACCATCTAACCATATTGGTGGCTCAAGAGTCGTTTAATCCAGGGTGCAACGCCGGCACTCATGCTCTGTAATCTAATTCTTCTCCCCAAAACGTATAGGAAGGAAAACGAGCTCAGAACCAAACCATCTCCTGGTTGGCTTTATGTTTGTGACATGGGAAAGTTCCTCAGTCAGGAAGATCTGGCTGTGTGCCTCAGCAGTTCTTTTTATGTGCAGTTCAAAGCATATTACTAACAAAGTCTAAACAGTCAGGTGAACGTGAAGCCTGCCAGAGAAACCAGCAATATTGTCTGCAGCAAGTTAAGTACACAAAAGGGCAGAGCACATTTAGAGTACCTGAGTTCTATAATCTATGCTGTCTACAACTACCTGAAGGGAGGCTGTAGCCAGGTGGGGGTTGGTCTCTTCTGCCAGACAACCAGCAACAGAACAAGGGGACACAGCCTCAAGTTGTGCTGGGGGAAGTATAGGCTGGATGTTAGGAGGAAGTTCTTGCCCGAGAGAGTGATTGGCATTGGAATGGGCTGCCCAGGGAGGTGGTGGAGTCACCATCGCTGGAGGTGTTCTGAAAAAGCCTGGCTGAGGCACTTAGTGCCATGGTCTGGTTGACTGGCTAGGGCTGGGTGATTGATGATTCTATGATCAGCTCCTCCCTCCCACCCAGGGCTGTATAAGTAGCCAAGTGCCTGGAGAAAAGCCTTGCCTTGGTGGGGATGGTTTTGCTTTTCTGGCATCACCCAGAGGTAAAAAGAAACAAAATGACTGAAATCAGTAGGGAAATTCAAACAGGAGGTTAAGGTCTCATCCACTTTCAGCAGCATGAATTATAGAATCACAGAATCAACCAGGTTGGAAGAGACCTCCAAGATCATCCAGTCCAACCTAGCACCCAGCCCGATCCAGTCAACCAGACCATGGCACTAAGTGCCTCAAACGATGCTCCAGTCTGCTGCTTGCCCCATTTCTGCTGTGCCCACACAGTAACAGTGCCACTGTGCAAAACTCCTCTCCTGAAAATGCCTCCCAGTAAAGATTTGAACTGGGACCAGGCAAGTGACTCAGCCCTCTGCTACTGCTGCCTTTCTCTGGGGCCTCTTCCCACTCCTACAGCTCGTCTGTGCCTTTACTCCAAAGGCAGCATTCTTTCCCCATGGATGTATTTCTCTGAAGTGCTTTGCAATCCTGAGACATCTCCTCTGCCTCCCCCCTCCCTCCCCCCTATCAGATCCTATATTTTTCCTGATGTCTGTAGGTTGCTTTTAAAAATAGGACATGCCCTGGCTGCCTGTCTCACTGGGCAGAGGGCCCACTGCCTGTCATCCTTGATGTCTCTCTTACTACTTGTTTCAGCTGGTTGTTTTCTCAGCATTTAAAAGCTCTGTTGTGTTCCACACTTTCAATTAAGGAGGAAAAACGCTCTCTGTGTTGTAAGAGTGAAACTGGCAGTTGTATGCTTTGGTTCGTAGCATAAACAGTTGCACAAGGATCCATTGGCAACCTTCCCTTCACTAAGGAGGCTATCAGCTAAATGTCACAGATGTGTCTGGGTCTTGCCAAGAGCTGGAAATGTGCTGGGAAACTTCTGAAAATGCCCTCAGTTAGAAAAAAAAAAGAGCTCTGAAGGCTGTAGTGGACACGTGCTAGCTGCAGCAGAGGATGGAGACGCTCGGAGCATATGGTCAGCATCTCCTCTTGCGCATTCCTCTTTACCTCTGGAGTCCTCTTCTCACGGAATGGGCTGTGCCTCTCTCCCCACTCTAAGCCAGTTTCCCTCCTCAGCAGCTCACTTCTTCTGTTGGTCTATAAAGCTGAGATTTTCCTTCTTTTGGGCTCCCCAGTTTAAGAGGGACAGAGATCTACTGGAGGAGGTCCAGAGAAGGGCTATGAGGTTGATTAGGGGACTGGAGCACTGCCTTATGAGGAGAGGCTGAGGGACCTGGGGCTTGTTAGTCTGGAGAAGAGAAGACTGAGAGGGGATTTAATAAATGTCTATAACCATCTGAGGGCTGAGGGTCAGGACAGGGGGGACAGGCTCTGCTCACTTGCTCCCTGGGATAGGACCAGCAGCAATGGATGTAAGCTGTAGCACAGGAGGTTTCACCTCAACACAAGGGGGAACTTCTTTGCCATAAGGGTCACAGAGCACTGGAACAGGTTCCTCAGAGAGGTTGTGAAGTCTCCTTCTCTGGAGACTTTCAAGGCCTATCTGGATGTGTTCCTCTGTGATCTGAGCTAGATTGTAGGATCCTGCTGTGTCAGGGGAGTTGGACTCGATGATCTCTTTGGGTCCCTTCCAACCCCTGACATCCTGTGATCCTGTGATCACAAATAACATAAGGCCTTAAAAACACCCTCACAAACAACAGAAACCTTTAAAACTGCCTTAACCCTTTGACACCTTTGTTATGACCAAAGCAGCAGCATGACCTTACTGCTGGAATGCTCACCCTCCCTTCCCACATCGCCCTCCATCACTTCGTGGCTTAGCTACAACCTAATCCTTCAAACACTTCCTACCCAGCAGAGCACTTACCAGCCCCTTAAGTAGTCCACTGACATGGGTGGATTACTCCAGGCAGGACATCCTAGGAAAGCTAAAGAAGTGTTTGCACCACTGGGCCACTTGGTTCACAAGCTCTTGGGGGATATTACCTTTTGCCCGTAAGGACTCCTGCGCACGCCCGGCGCTACAGAAATAATTAACCACACCAGAGCTCACATCCAACTAGCACCTGGAGGAATCCCTACCACTGGCTTTCCTGCCTGCTACAAGAACATCACAGAACTGGGGGTGGAGGAGTGCTTTGGAGAAAGCCTCCTGATAGTATTCTGAGGTCTGTGGAGTTCACCTCGCTTGGGGGAAATATTTTCTCTTCCTCCACACCAGAGGAAACATTGAAGGACCTTCACCTGGCAAGAAATGCACAGGAAGCATATTTTGAGTTAATCCAAAATTCTAATGAATACCTCCCAAAGGTAAATTAAAGCTCCTAGCACCCTGTCTAACCTTTAATTGCATAAGGCAGGAGGTCTGCGTTGTGTCAAACCATTGACTCTTTTTGTGTTGAGGTTTCTTTGGCTTTCAGCAACGTTGCACAAATTGTTCCTTGGTAAAGGCCTTAAGCAAGAAAATAAAATGGCCAATTTCATTTTCAATGCACTCAGCCCTTTTGTTCTCAAATTTTATTGTCCCCTCCTCTCTTTCTCTGAAATATGACAGGGTGAAGCTGAATGGATCCAAGTTATAAAACAAAAGATTAAACCAGGGGAAGAAAATATGCAAGCAAAACCAGAGCTGCGAGGCCACGGAAGCTTGGGGCTCTGTGTGATGTTATAAGAGAACTTCTGGATTAAGGAAAAAAAGCAGAAGACTCCCTTTAAAAAAATGCTATTAAGAAGGAAAATAAACCTAAGGCTCTTGATGGAACATAGTTCCTGCTTGGCTTTCTGGTTCCAAGGAGCTGTGAGATGCCGAGTGTGTCAACATCGCTTGTTGGCCAGAGAGAAGCTCATCACTCAGGTGCGGTAGCCATGAAGGAAGAGAGTTTTCTTCTCAGTAAGAAGGCTTCTGTTTCCCTCTGGGAAGGGTGGCATATGTAGAGCATATTACAGGATCACACAGGCTCACAGGATGTTAGGGGCTGGAAGGGACCCAAGGAGATCATCGAGTCCAACTCCCCTGCCAGAACAGGACAATGCTATCTAACACAGATCACAGAGGAACACATCCAGACAGGCCTTGAAAGTCTTCAGAGAAGGAGACTCCACAACCTCTCTGGGGAGCCTGTTCCAGTGCTCTGAGACCCTTGCAGTAAAGAAGTTCCCCCTTGTGTTGAGGTGGAACCTCTTGTGCTGCAATTTACACCCATTGCTCCTTGTCCTATCTCAGGGAACAAGTGAGCAGAGCCTGTCCCCCTGCTCCTGGCCAGCCCTCAGATACTTCGAATCATAGAATCATAGAATCAACCAGGTTGGAAGAGACCTTCAAGCTCATCCAGTCCAACCTAGCACCCAGCCCTAGCCAGTCAACCAGACCATGGCACTGAGTGCCTCATCCAGGCTTTTCCTGAACACCCCCAGGGACGGTGACTCCACCACCTCCCTGGGCAGCCCATTCCAATGGCAAATCACTCTCCCTGTGAAGAACTTCCTCCTAACATCCAGCCTAGACCTCCCCTGACACAACTTGAGACTTATAAACATTTATCAAATCCCCTCTAAGTCTTCTCTTCTCCAGACTAAGCAGCCCCAGGTCCCTCAGCCTCTCCTCATCAGCCATGCTCTCCAGTCCCCTCATCATCCTCGTAGCCCTCCGCTGGACCCTCTCCAGCAGATCCCTGTCCCTCTTAAACTGGGGAGCCCAAAACTGAACAGAGTGTTCAAGATGAGGTGTCACTAGGACAGAGTAGAGGGGAAGGAGAAGCTCCCTATTCAGCTCTTGTGTTCCCTCCCTGTTCAGCTGCTGTCCTTTCCACCTGCTTTTGCAGACCAGACTCAGTGACAAGATGCACCAGGTAGGGTTGGTAGGAGCTCTCGTGGCACTGACAGTGTCTTTGATTAACAGACAAAATATGCTTTGCTACCTTCCAAGAATGCTTTAGCCACCAAAACATGGATGCCAGTGGGCTACTTTCTCTTGCTATGGAATCAGTTCCATTTTGGACAGAATAATTTAGTGCTCAGTGATGCAGACAGTAGAGAAATGAACTTGGGTAGCTGCCTCTTGATTAAGTGCTTTAAGGAAAAAGCTTGGAATGCCAGGCTCCTGCTATCCCACTCTGCAAGTACCCTAAGCACCAGGTAACACAAATACTCCTTTCTCACTGATTTAGTGAGTGCTAAATAGATCTGTCCAAAAAGAAAAGGACTTGCTGGAGAGATGGATGACACCTTGGAGGCTGAGGGGCGTTCTCTGAAACAAGGTGCAGAGGAAGGGGCTCCTCTCCAGTCTTAGCTACTGAATCAAAAGCAGGTATTTGTTGACAGGAGTTACTACTCCCTCACCAGTACTTTGTATCTTGTTCAAACTGGTAAAATCCCTGAGAGTCTACGAGGATAAAAAGAGAGAATCCATCTTCAGAGACCCAACGTGTCTGGAGCAGAAAATATTTCATGTGGTCATGATTGAAGTGCTTTTGAAAGTGCTCAGAACTGCAGAGCAGTGCAGAAGAGAGGGACTTGAGAGTCCTACTGGATAGAAGGATGACCATGAGCCAGCATTGTGCCTTGTTGCCAAGAAGGCCAATGGCACCTTGAGATGAATTAGAAGGGCTGTGTAGGTTGAGAGAGGTTCTCCTCCCCCTCTGCTCTGTCCTGGTGATGCCACATCTGGAATGTTGTGTCCAGTTCAAGAAGGACCTCAGGAAACTACTTGAAAGAGTCCAGCACAGAGCCACAAAGATGCTGAAGGCAGTGGAACATCTCCCTGCTGAGGACAGGCTGAGGGAGCTGGGGCTCTTCAGCTTGCAGAAGAGGAGCCTGAGTGGTGACCTCAATGATGATTATAAAGATGTGAAGGGCAGCACTGGGAGGACAGAGCCAGGCTCTGCTCAGTGATGTACACTGATAGGACAAGGGGCAGTGAGTGCAAGCTGGAGCAGAGGAGGTTCCATGTGAACATGAGGAAAAACTTTATCCCTGTGAGGGTGGCAGAGCCCCGGAGCAGGCTGCCCAGAGAGGTTGTAGGGGTCTCCTCCTCTGGAGGCATTCAAAAGCCACCTGGATATGTTTCTATGTGACCTGCCCTGGCTGGGGATTTGAACTGGATGACCTTTCCAGGTCCTTTCCAACCCCTAACTGTCTGTGATTGTGTGATTACCTGGGCAATCTTCTGCTTTGAGAACCTGCTGTCCATGCAGATCAAGAGGGTTTGTATTCATCTTGGGTGCACAGAGCCTTTTCTTCCATACCCTCGTTTGCTCCCAAGTAATGCACATCAATATTTGTGTATCTAGAATGTAGGTGCTTCTTAAAACAGCATCCTGCTTCCAAACTGGCAGACTGATCAGTTGTATGTCTACATTTAAATGAGCACAGACATGCTCACACAAACGTGGGTGGGTTGAATCCAGTCAATTGCACAGAACCATATTCCATATCTATGGAATATTTAAGCATGTTATGGATACAGAATGATATAACTACTCCCTCTACTCTGCTCTGGTGAGACCCCACCTGGACTGCTGCAGCCAGTTCTGGAGCCTCTATTGCAGGAGGGATGTAGAGATACTGGAGAGGGCCCAGGGAAGGGCCACAAGGATGCCCAGAGGGCTGGAGCAGCTCTGCTATGGGGACAGACTGAAAGAGTTGGGGGTGTGCAGTCTGGAGGAGGCTCTGAGGTGACCTTCTTGTGGCCTTCCAGTATCTGAAGGGGGACTGCAAGAAAGCCAGGGAGGGACTATTTAGGCTATCAGGGAGTGACAGGACTAGGGGGAATGGAGCAAAGCTGGAGATGGGGAGATTCAGAGTGGACATGAGGAAGAAGTTTTTCAGCATGAGAGTGGTGAGAGCCTGGAATGGGTTGCCCAGGGAGGTGGTTGAGGCCCCATGGCTAGAGGTGTTTAAGGCCAGGCTGGATGATGCTGTGGGCAGCCTGCTCTAGGGTAGGGTGTCCCTGCCCATGGCAGGGGGGTTGGAACTGGCTGATCCTTGTGGTCCCTTCCAACCCTGACTGATTCTATGATTCTATAACATACAGTATATATATATATATATATATATGTATAAGAGTGCAACTGAAGCAGGAGGCACAGAAGTCTCCTGCACTCCCCTTCAGATGCCTGCAAAATCTGCTGTAAAATTGTTCATACAAAAAAAATCTGTCTGAATAGAGAGATTTGGTTGCAACTCAGGGGGAAAAAAAGAGAGTTTATGGTCTTTGGAAGAAGAGGCAGGACATGCAGGTGGACTTACAAAGTCATTGTCAGGATGAGCAGAGAGAAAATTACAAAGCCCAACTAGAAATTAATCTGGCTTCAGCTGTTAAAGGCAACAAGAAATGCTTTGACAAATACCTTAGCAACAAAAGGCCACTTAGATGGGCTATGAGAGGAAAAATCTTCACTGAAAGGGTTGTCAAGCACTGAAAAATCTTCACTGAAAGGGTTGTCAAGCAGTGGGACAGGCTGCCAAGGGAGGTGGTTGAATGCCCATCCCTGGAGGTGTTTCGAAGAGGCAGAGATGGGATGCTGAGTGACACGGCTTAGCACCATCTTGATAGAACTAGAGAAGGGTTGGATTCAATGATCCTAAAGGCCTTTTCTGACCAAAATGACTCTGTGACTTGTGATTCTACATATGGGTATGAAGGTCTTGACAGCATTCCTTCTCAACAAGCCACTGACTTTTGTAGGTCTTCACAACAGTTTGATAGATCTGATGGCTCCAAAAGCAGTTTCAAAACCACTCCCGAGGTGATACTAAAGATAATTGTGACCAGCTGGAATCAGATTCTCAGAATCCCTCAGAAAAATCTCATCTTTTTTCTGGTATATTTTAACCAGGTCAATGCTATAAAAATCCTGGCCCTGGGTTATTTTGTCTAGGAGTCAGAAGAAACACTGAAGTAGTAGCAACGTCCTACTCCGCACTGTGTTGATCACACGCAACAAGTACTTCACAATTACAGGAGTAGCTTTGTTGAAGGGAGCTGCATAAACTGCCTGCACAGCCTTGGGCCTGGTGACCTGACTTTTCCAAGGAGCCATTTCTTTTCTGTGCTCATTTAATTGCTTATTCCTCCCATGTATCATCCCTGGGAGCTGTGGTTTCTGCTTACCACATCCCTACCTGCGCTATTTCCGGTGCACCTGTGCACAACCCCTAACTTGACAAGTTATCATTGGGGTCGAACTTTCAACCACCAGCAGCTCTAGTGATGGAACAAGTGTGGGCTTGATTAACAAGACTGAGTGCAAAACTGGTCAGAAGACAGTTCTGGAGTGGTACATGACAAGAAAGTGTTTCTGCACCTCTTTTACTTTCATTTTGTTTCCCTATTGGAAGAAGCCAAGTTTGGTTTGCAGTAAAGTGTCATGTTATGACATGTTATGAAGTCATTCTTCCCCTGGACTCAACACTGGTAGAGCCACATCTAGAGTACTGTGTCCAGTTCTGGGCCCCTCAATTTAAGAGGGATGTTGAGGTGCTTGAATGTGTCCAGAGAAGGGCACCAAGGCTGGTGAGGGGGCTGGAGCACAGCCCTACAAGGAGTGTTGGAGGGAGCAGAGGGTATTCATCCTGGGGGAGGCTCAGGGGAGACCTTATTGCTCTCTACAACTACCTGAAGGGAGGCTGTAGCCAGGTGGGGTTGGTCTCTTCTCACAGGCAATCAGGGACAGAAGAAGAGGACACAGCCTCAAGCTGTGTCAGGGCAAGTTTAGGCTGGATGTTAGGAGGAAGTTCTTCACAGCAAGAGTGTTTGGCATTGCAATGGGCTGCACAGGGAGGTGCTGGAGTCACCATCCCTGGAGGTGTTTCAGAGGAGACTGAATGAGGCACTTACTGCCATGGTTTAGTTAATTAGAAGGTGATAGACGATAAGTTGGACTTGATGATCTTGAAGGTCTTTTCCAGCCTGGTTGATTCTGTGATTCTGTGATAAAGTAAGGCAAGAGAGATCAATTTAAGTATTTGAGTTATCATATATTTGGCTTGGGGGGGCACCATATTGGATTAAATTCAGGCTCTGCTGAAGTCAAAGGACTAACATCTACTCTCTTCAGCAGCTCCTGGTTGGAGCTGAGTCTTTCAGTATTCTGAAAACTCAGGTTTCAGGCAATAGGTAATTCAGGTTTTGCAGCACAGCTGCATGTCACACTTTGATTTCTTTTCCCTACCATGTGTTAATATGTCTGCTTTGCTTTGTATCACCTCCTCTATTGAAACCTAAACAAATTCAACCAAACCAAATCTATCTCCAGACCAGTTTAGTCCCAGTGAATTGGGGATGAGGCAGGGATTTGGAACAGGTCTTTTGAAACCAGGGAATTAAACCTCAATATGACTGCCCCTGACTACTTTAAACAGGTACCAGTGGACTATGAAAGAAAAGAACAATCTATGCTGCAAACAGAAGTAAATGAGCAAGGTTAGTGATCTGTTTTAATGCACAAAGCTATTTTCAATGTATTGCAGTGAGAGGCACAAACTGTTTCCTCCAGGTGAACTTTCCTCTCATTTATTGTCTGCTGTCAGGTAAAACTTCACAGGTATCTCTCATAAATAAAGGAAAGTCTGACACTTAAATTTGAAGCCATATTTTTCAGGAGAGCAACCACTCTGTTTTGATTTCTCCTCTTCTCATAAGTCAGTTGTTGAGGTCTATTTAATTAAGAACAGATCAGAAGCGTTTTCATTGTTGTTTTTTGGAGTTTCCTTTGTGCTGAAGTGCTGTGGAGTTAAAGCAGCAAGCGCAAAAGGGCACAACCAACAACCATGACTAACTGCAGAAAGCCAAAAAGGAGCTGTATGAGCAAAAACTGAAAGGCAGGGCTGGTTGTGTGGAGTAATAGAAATCATACCACCAAAACACTTCACACACATCTCATCTAGTGAAGGACACACTTGCCCAGCTCATGCCTCAGGAATGTAGCTACAAGCAGAAAGCAACCTGCACAAGAAGTAAATACCCAGCGGGGAAGCCATGCTTCCCTATGAGTCTTCCTGATGGTGTCTTACCCCTTCAGCTTGAGGTCTGTTGGCTGGGGAAAGGGGGGAAAAAGCAGAGCTAGCTGTGAGTCAGGACATGCCTCTCTCCTGCCAGCTCTTTGGGCACCTCCTTGGGAAGCTACACCAAATGTTAAGTGTCATGCACTACTGCTCAGAGCAGGTAACTGCTCCTGTTTGAGATGGAAGGCTGGTGAAGGACAGTCATTATCCTTCCCACCAGCTGCAGAACAACATCCCCCCAAAGTTCTGGGCCCCTCAATTCAAGAGAGATGTTGAGGTGCTGGAATGTGTCCAGAGAAGAGCAACGAAGCTGGTGAGGGGCCTGGAACACAAACCCTATGAGGAGAGGCTGAGGGAGCTGGGGGTGTGCAGCCTGGAGAAGAGAAGGCTCAGGGCAGACCTCATTGCTGTCTACAACTACCTGAAGGGAGGCTGTAGCCAGGTGGGGGTTGGTCTCTTCTGCCAGGCAACCAGCAACAGAACAAGAGGACACAGTCTCAAATTATGCCAGGGGAGGTCTAGGCTGGATGTTAGGAGGAAGATCTTCCCAGAGAGAGTGATTGGCATTGGAATGGGCTGCCCAGGGAGGTGGTGGAGTCACTGTCCCTGGAGGTGTTCAAGACTACATGAGGCACTTAGTGCCATGGTCTGGTTGACTGGATAGGGCTGGGTGCTAGGTTGGACTGGATGATCTTGGAGGTCTCTTCCAACCTGGTTGATTCTATGAAAGCACACAAAAAATTGTCATTGAAGAACCACAGTCCTGGGGCTGGGGCTGGAAGAGACCTCTGGGGATGACCAAGTCCAGCTGCCCTGCTGACAAAGGTACACCTTGATCGGATTGCACAGGAACACATCCAGGCAGGTTCTGGAATTCTCTGGAGAAGGAGACGCCACAACCTTTCTGGGCAGCCTGTTCCAGGGCTCCAGCAGCCTCACAGCAAAGAAGTTTTTCCTTATGCTTAAGGAAAATGCTTAACCTCCTGGATTGCAGTTTGTGTCCACTGCCTCTTGTTCTGCCACTGATCTGCCCTTTAGCTATTGATCAGCATTGAGAAGATCCCTCTCAGACTTCTCTTCTCCAGGCTAAACAGCTCCAGGGCTCTCAGCCTCTCCTCATAAGGCAGATGCTCCAGTCTCCTCAGCATCTTCATGACCCTCTGCTGGACTCTCTCCAGTAGTTCCATGTCCCTTTTGAACTGGGGAACCCAGAACTGGACACAATACTCCAGGTGTGGTCTCGCCAGGGCAGAGTAGAGGGTAAGGAGAACCTCCCTTGAACTGATGGCCAGTGCAGGGCTCTGACATAATCCCTGTCTTCATCTTCACCATCGTCTGCTCATTCTTCTCAGGAGCTGCAAAGGCCATTCTTATCTGACCAAAGAAAATCTTACCTGCTTCTGGGTGCAGCTGAGAGTGGGGAAATGCTGGATGTGCCTGGGAGGGGAGAAATAGATTTTGCCACTCATCATTTGTTACTTTTTACAAAGAGTTTGGAAACAGATGAACAAAAGCCCCCAAGCCTCTGCCTGTTAACTGAACAAACCCAGCTTTAAAGTTTTGCTCCACTCTCTTTGCAGGAAATGGAAACCTTTGGGCAGTTTCATGGGGAATTGGAGCAGGCCAGAGAAAAGAACAACAAGGAGCAGCCACCCAGCAATAAAATCCATGTAGTGAGGTCCTGTCAGCGAGATCAAGGGCTTTGCGTGCGCTTTAGGAAGGCTTCGATTTCATTGTCACTTCAGGCCAAGGAGGAGGAGATTCCATAGTGCTGCACTCATTCATCCCAGCTACTCCCCCACAGATTTTTGCAGTCTGTAGTGGCTCAGCCCTTTCCTCATGTTTCAGAGGAGAGAGCTGGCAGAGGGAACACCATCTCCTGAGGTTCCTCTCCACTTGTAGCCCAAAGACCATTTAAAAACGCTGCTGGCCAAGTGCTCAGACTTCTCTCTCCTATGACTTTAATCAGGGGAGCTCCTATACCAGCACAGTTCTCTCTTGAATTCAGTGGGGATTCTGGCTGGGGGGGAAATGCAGCTCCACTGGGAATGGAAGGTGAATGCTGGGGTAGCTTGTGACAGACATCTGCACTCTCTTTCTTCAGCTCTGTGGGCCTGATGCTGTTGCATTTTGCATTTGCTGGAAGCATCACATCTGTCCTTCTGGAAATCAGTGCTACCTGAGTGTGTCAGGGCAAGAACAGAACTTCCAGAGTGCCTTGAGCTGTTGACAAGCCAAGGTGCAACTGTAGGTGGTAACTCAAGTGTAACTGTGTGAATTCTCCTCCTTTTGAGCTCGCTAATGAGCTGTTCTCTGTGCAAGTTCTTAGCCCATTGACCCCTAGAAAGTGTTGAGAAAAAATCTTCTGAGAGCATACCTGAGAGTTCTGGTTTTAGCATTATTCCTCCTGGTCAAGATCCAATCCTAAACCTTGCTCCTTATTCTCACCTTCTTCCTAAGCACCAGTTTGCATCCCAGACCCACATCTGTAAAATCTGGGATTTGCTTGTCACTGAAAGTGCTCCGAGATCCACGAGGAGAGGGGTGGGATCCATGTTAAGCAGTCTCAGTGCTTTGCATGCTGAAGTCTCTATCTCAAGAAAGAAAGAGAGGAAAAAAAGAGAGAAAGAGAAAGGAAGGAAGGAAGGAAGGAAGGAAGGAAGGAAGGAAGGAAGGAAGGAAGGAAAGAAAGAAGGAAGGAAGGAAAGAAAGAAAGAAAGAAAGAAAGAAAGAAAGAAAGAAAGAAAGAAAGAAAGAAAGAAAGAAAGAAGGAAGGAAGGAAGGAAGGAAGGAAGGAAGGAAGGAAGGAAGGAAGGAAGGAAGTGCTCTCACAAAAGTAAACTCAATCCTTTGCAAACTAATAACATTGAAGCATATTACTCTTCTTCCAGTGCCCATCATCAGCTAATTTGGAAACAAAGCTAAATGCAGAGTTTGCTCTGTTCCCTGTGCCCCTGTTTACTAATTTTAGGAAGCAAAATCAGGAAGAAAAGAATAAGTCAGGTTCCTGAAAGCAAATAGATCATTGGATTTCAGCCCTCTCCTGTAGCTTTCAGATGGTGCCAGATCAGGAACTGAGAGGAATAGCTGTGAACCAAGAAGACCAGAGATCAGAGCCAAATCCACCGGTTGCTGCAACATCTCTGATGCAAGAGGTGTCCTTGGGCTCTTGAGAGGTCACTCGTGGTGTGTGACAAACTATATTCAAAGTGCATTTCTGTGTTTGTGCATGCAAACACCGCAGGGGGCTCTTTGGGAAGCTTCTTGTGCACCATACGCAGGCGGAGGAATGGAAACCTTCGCATTAGCACATGAGCCTTAGAGACATCAACACAACATCACAGAGTTCAGATGTGGTATCTTGGTGAGTTCCAGACTGAGGTCCTGTGACCTCATCCATACCTGTAGGGAGCAGGAACTCTTCCTTCAGATATATGCCAGGAAAAACTCTGTCCTAGCTTTTATTGGAGCCTCTCCATGAGGCTCTTCACCTATGGCTTGGGAGGTGCTTTAAAACTGCCACCTATGTGGATGTTCCTTCAGGCTGCACAGACCTTTCTGACTTGAGATTAGAACAATTATAACTCACCTTTGCATTGGGAAAAGAGGAATCCTGCTATGATATGAAATTCCTGCCCCAATCTGCTCCATGCTTCTATAGCTTTGAGAAAAACAGAGTGAGCCTCCCAACTAAGTTACTTGGGTTGATTTTCTTTCATCCAAAATGAAGCTCTCTCTGACAATAACAGGACCTGAGATGAAAACAGATGATCTCTCCTGAATGCAGGGGCTGAGTAAGACATCCTGTAGCCTAGACAGCTGGTTGCATACATTTAGTTGCAATTTGCTCTTTTGGAGTGAGGTGAGCATCACTTTGCTGTTCTTCACATGCACAGGAGTAAGCCTGGAGCTCAATGCAGCAGCCACCTGCAACAAAGCCGCTGATCTGGAGATTATTGGGCACATTTTTGTGGCTGTGGCTAGGGAATGGCACCAATTATCAAGCTGTACTTTGAGCTTCTGTGCAGACCAGTACAAGGGTTTCTCTGTAGCGACAGGATAGGGAACACACTACAGAGGTTCTGTTCATGCCAGGAAGACCATACTGCCAGTATCCTTGTCACATAATCCCCAGCAAGTTCAGCCTCTGCCCTTAGGATAAAGTTGTCAAGGAATGGGTTTGCCTTTTCCCTTTTTTTTCCTTCTCCATGCCACCTGTGCTTTGCCTCCTGGCAGGCACTGCTGAAGCATGAGCTGAGCCTCTGAGCTCTCTGAGCTGGCCGCTGAGGTGAAGGAGCAGCAGAATTTCTGCTCTGGTTTCTGGCTAGGCAGGTAACATATCCCTGAGAAAGTTGGTGTGTAAGAGCTAATTATTTTTGTCTGCTGCTGCCTGAGTAACTCGAGTCTGCTAGGTGCCAAATGCCTCTGGAAATCCCTCAGTTCTGTGGGAACTGAAAGGTTCAGCTTGTTCCTGACTCTTTTATGGAGTCAGACCCTTTTTTTGTGCAAACTTTCACAACAAAGGCTCCTTATCAGCTGGGGAGAAAATGAATCACACCCATGAGAAACATGAACTAGAAAGAAGATCCCAAAATTTTAGTGACCACTGCTTCTGCAAGAGCATGATGCATGCTGCCCTGAAAGCCTGTCACAGCGATGAATCGATGCACCTTGCACCACTTCCTTACACAGCTCTTTGTCTGCTGTCCTGCATGAGTCACCCGGGTTGTGACACCCTGGTGCCACTCACATGCTTCTAAAATCTTGTGCAACGCTGTCGTGACTGTTATGCAGTCGGTTGAAGCTTTATGTGTTTGTTGTACCAGGTTTACATAAAACAAAAGAGTAAATAAATGGCTTAAATGTCAGGATAGCCTAACACAGTAAGTTTACAGAAGGTGGTGGCATGGGGAAAGGTAGGTTGGACCCTGGCTTTGGCGTGGGAGCCAGTTATTTGTTTGTTTATAATCGTTGGGGTGGGGGGGGGTTAAGCTCATTCTCTTATTTGGCTGCCTGTGAATGATAAAGAAAGAGACAACACTGTCATTGTACACATGAACTGATGTGGTTTTACTGCATTTGGCCAAACACTTCAGAGAAATATGCTGGTACAGGGAGGCCACGGATCTTCCCTCTGCTGCCACTCCTTTCACAAAAGAATGATCTTTACAGCACCAGTTTCCATCCTGTGCTTGATAATGCTGCAGTCCTACCTTCTGCCCTGGGTCCGAACGCAGAGGTTGCAAGCGCCCGGCTGCTGCAGACGGTGGCTCGGTACAACACACGCAAGGGGTCCAGATGCGCTTCACACAACAGAGAGCAGAGTCCAAGGGGGAAAACGTTGCTTAGAGGCCAGACGCCTCTTTCATTGCATATGGCAAGGAAAACCAAAGCCCATATCTGCTTTATTCCTGGAGTATATAGAGACTGATCGTAACTCTAACACCTGCTCGTGGCAGGCAAAGACTCGTCATGATTTAAACTTCTGTTTGCATACAGCTCTCAGTAGTGCACCTTAAAGTCATACATATTCATATAGGATGAAGACTGCATAATGCCTGCATAAAAAGACAAGCTGTATGACTATATATGGAGAAAAACCAGCTACAATTCTCACAGCACTGTCCTTGGTTAACTGTAAAATACCCAAGCATCATTTAAAAAACAGTAAGCTGAACTCAAAACTACACTACGAAAAGATTGGATAACTCAACCAATGCTGACTCCTTCTCCTCAATATTAATCAACTGTGAAGCTCCCCCCCACCCCCCACCCCCTTTTGTTTTAAACACTTTTTGTTAATTAGCTGTTATTTTAACCTCCAGTAACACGAGTAGACTTCTTCTGCCTTTGGGCAAGGTAGTTATGCTCTGATCTGAAGTTCTAAGGGAAATGCTGGGGTTTGTGTGTGGAACACACACAGTACCATGTCTGCTATCTCCTGTGTTAGTGTTGTCTTCACAGAGGACACCAGCCATGGCATTAGTCATTCACTGCCCGTACACATACACCCTATTGCGTGTTGACAGGTTTATAAGGATGCAGTGGCAGCCGTGGGTGCTGGGAAGCTCCTAGATGACAGCCTTTGAATCCTTGCAGTCCTGAGCAATGGTGCCTGAGTTAGTCTGTTTATTGTCTGCTTTCTCTCCCAGATGCTTGACTTGTCTGAAAGATTAATACATTAACAAGAGCGGTAAGGTCCGGGGTTGCACATCTTTAAGACATGTTTATTACCAGATGGCACACGAGATTCAAAGGTCACTGTGGAAGGTAACATTTTAAAGTGAAACAACAATATTTATGTTCAAATACTAAGCTGATGAGATCATATGGAAAAATGGTTCTGATTAAATTAGCTTATAAATAGCCAGGATACATCTATTGCAAATTCCAAATGCCACTTATTCCTGATAGCCTATTATTTCCTGATGTGTTTAGTAACACAAGACTACCTTCTTATGTAAACAGACTAGCAACTGGGGGGCAGGAGGGGGGTATATATCTGTGCTGGACAGTCAATCCCAAGTTCTTAAATAATTGGAAATCCAGTGTGAAACTTATTTCTATTGTCTACTGTTTAAAGCTAATACTCCATGTAAGAGTTGGGGTTGTTTTTAAGGCCTGAAAGCAATTTTAACTTCACATTCTTCGGGGTAAAATTAATCCTGCAGACGTAAGGGCCCATTGGCCGATAGCTATCCTTGTTTGCAGGCAATATCATGTGCTCCCACACGGCTGACAAAAACCATGTCACGCTCCTTGCAGAGAATCCACACAGCGAAAAGCAAATCCTCTGCTTTAGGATTTCCATAGGAGGACTGACTGCCTCAGAGCTCATTGCTAAACGCCATCACCGGCGGTAATGCCAACCCTGAAATCTTGCTTATCCTCTCAAACTGTCACAGAGCGATTGTAAACTGCAGAGGAAAGAGTTTTGCTCAAGTCCAAAGGGCAGCTAAGCTCCTCGTTAACACCTCTTATCTACCACGCCACGCGGGCGTTAAGACGCGGAGGATTTTAGCGGTACTCACTTTTCATGCGATGCGGTTTCAACTTTCAGAGCCCCTTCGACTGGGTCCAGTCCTTGTTCTGAAAACTGTTTCAAGGCACTTAATGCTGCCTAGAGGAAAAACGAGTTGTCATAAAAGCCACAGGCACAACTGTATGAACACAAAGCGGAGGAAGGTGTGCGCTTCGATGGCCTAGGCCAAAATCCTTTCATAGAATCAGAGAATCAACCAGGTTGGAAGAGACCTCCAAGATCATAGAATCATAGAATCATAGAATGGTTTAGGTTGGAAGGGACCTCAAGGATCATCCAGCTCCAACCCCCTGCCATAGGCAGGGACACCTCCCACTAGAGCAGGCTGCTCAAGGCCTCATCCAGCCTGGC
>WAAF01005185.1:8464-22931 GCA_013400475.1 Tricholaema leucomelas | reverse complement strand
ACCTTACACTTGGCCTTGTTAAACGTCATGAGGTTGGCCTGGGCCCACCTCTCCAGCCTGTCCAGGTCCCTCTGGATGGCATCCCTGCCCTCCAGCAAGTCAGCTGCGCCACACAGCTTGGTGTCATCTGCAAACTTGCTGAGGGTGCACTCAATTCCTCTGTCCATATCACTGACAAAGATGTTACAGAGCACTGGTCGCAGCACTGACCCCTGAGGAACACCACTTGTCACCGGTCGCCAGGTGGACATTGTGCCATTGATCACCACTCTCTGCATGTGACCATCCAACCAATTCCAGTCCAACCTAGCACCCAGCCCTAGCCAGTCAACTAGACCATGGCACTAAGTGCCCCATTTCCCATATATTGAAGCCATTTAGACTGGAGGGTTAACAGAGTGGGTACATAACATCTTCTGTTTGAGGATCTCTTCTTCTGGCTATATGGGTGACTTCCATTTGTGTTAGTACAAGCTTTTGGCCATTGGAATGGGCTGCCCAGGGAGGTGATGGAGTCACCATCCCTGGAGGTGTTGAAGAGGAGGCTGGATGAGGCACTTAGTGCCATGGTTTAGTTAATTAGAATGGCTAGGTGACAGGTTGGAGGTCTTTTCCAACCTGATTAATTCTGTGATTCATCAGCTGCACAAAGACCATGATGTACTTCCAGGATTTTTGCCTCTCTGGTCTGTCAGGTGTCTCCAGCTTCCCTGTGTTTTCCTACACCCCCCCAGTTTCCTGAGCCCCTCCGGCCAAACTCTTGTCATGCAGAAGGAGGTCAGCAGGACACTGCCGACACATATCGACCAATGCAGCAGACTGATGTCTTATACGTAGGTAGGTGTGCTTAAGAGGGTAAACCAACACAAGTTGATTAAGAAGCACCAGGAAGAGAAGAATTATTACTTTTCAGTTGTATATTTTCCATTCTTTATTGACTGGCTTCCCTCTTACCCTCCTGAGTCTTGCCTTAAGATTCAAAATTGTTCTTCTCTCCCTCCTAAGTGCTTTGGCAAAAAAGGTTGATTATGAAACACTCAGACTTGGAAAACACACCCAGCACAACAAAACAGTTGAAGTCAGTTGTGTCTGGAAGGTGAAATGTAAAGCAGAATTGGAAAGTGTTTTTTTCTGTTTCTCAGCTCACCTAGGATGCATTCAGGGGGGAAAAGGGTAGCTTTGCACAAACATTGTCATCTAAGGTAGTATCTTAAAACAGTGGGGCTGTGTGCAGGCTCTACACAGTGAAGCAACAATTACAGTGTAGAAAACTGAATGTTAGTCTCCTCTTAATTACTGGGACAGAAAGAGTCCACCTCTCCATCCTCATTTCCCATTCCTCACAGAGAGCAGGGACTCTGCTGGAACAGCAGCAGTCATTGTAAATGAACTAGATTTACTTTTGTACCAACTTTGCCTGGATTCTCTCTGCCTTGGAAGGTCTCTCCATACAGCTTTGGTATTGTTAGACAATGTGTATTTGGGTGAGATGAAAAACAGAGCAAAATTTGCCAGGCTGCCCTAAAGTGAAAAAAACAGGCACCCGAAATGGGTGCATCCTCCTGGGGTGCATTAAGAAGAGTATGGCCAGCAGGTCGAGGGAGGTTTTTCTCCCCCACTACTCCATCCTGCTCCACATCTGGAGTACTGTGTCCAGTTCCAGGCTCCCCCCAGTTCAAGAGGAATAGGGATATACTACAGAGAGTCCAAGGGAGGCTACAAGGATGATGAAGAGACTGGAGCATCTGTCTGATGAGCAAAGGCTGAGAAACCTCAGGCTGTTTAGCCTGGAGAAGAGAAGGCTGAGAGAAGATTCTATTAACCTTTACAAATATGTGAAGGGTAGATGTCAAGAATTAGGAGCCAGGCTCTTTCCAGTGGTGTCCTGTGATAGAACAAGGGGCAAAGGGTACAAAGTGAGACACAGGAAGTTCCACCTCAACATGAGGAAAAAACCTTCTTTGCTGTCAGGGTTTTGAAGCCCTCAAACAGGCTGCTCAGAGAGACAGCGGAGTCTCCTTCTCTGGAGACTTTCAACAGACCTGTCTGAGTCTGTTGCTGTGTGACCTGCCCTACTTGACCCTGTTTTGGCAGGGGGGGTTGGGTCTCTGTGTTCTCTGGAGGTCCCTTCCAAGCCCTCCCATCCCATGATTCTGTGATCCTTTGACTGGTCTCTACTAATGGTGAGCTGCCAACGCTTCGGAAGGCTGCAGAAGGTGCTCCCATCCGTAGTGCAGGAAGGTGGCATTGCCCTAGTTAGTGAAGCTCTGTGGGTTTTGCCCCAGAAAACAATTAAAAAGCCAAACCTCTTATAAATGGTCTTGGTAAATCTCAGATGATCACTGTTAACTTACCCATCCACTCTACCTTTACTAAGTGTTCCGGACCCCCTGTATCTAACACCTAACCTGCTCTCTACCTGCTCCTTTTCCCCACCCATTGACATAATTTCCCTCACCACCTCAAAACCTCTGCTGGCCACATATTTCTTTTTATTCTTTCTCCTTGCTATGGCTAGAGGTCTAAGGCCCAGCTCCACCTCAACAACAACCTCTTCCATTACAGAGTCTTTCCCTTTTGTTGCCCATTGGGATCCCCAATGGATTAATTCTCCCATTCCTCATTTCTTCTGGTTTTCTAGACATTTTTATGTATTTGCATTTATTTTTAAGCCAGCTCTTTCTCTACCACCTCATAGTGTCCCTTGTTCTTTTGGACATGCACTCCCAACTCTAGGCTCTAATCATCACCTGCCTTTCCACCCTTGATCTCGACTGCACGACAAAACTACTGTTTGTTCAACTCAGATAATTTCTCCCAGTGGCAACAAGAGTTTTCATCTACTCTCAGCTCCTCTGTTTATTCCAGTAACCCAAGACATTTCTTCATCCCAGTTTCTGTCTTCTCCTGCTCTCCCTGGGGTCCTTTTCATCACAATGTAAGCACCACTGATCATATGAGGAAGGGGAGTGACTTGGGCTCCTGTGCTTCCTTGCACAGGGCTGCTTCTCTGTTCTACTTTAGTTGGTCACGGGTTAGCAATCACGGGAACCAAAGAGGTCGATGGTTAGAGACTGCTACACAAGAGCCTCCTGTCTTCTCATATCTATTTCTCCTGATGTACACAAGTAGAACAATCAAGATCTTCTTTCTTCTTGTGTGTGGTAACTCAAGAACCATTACTAGGCAGCACTGCAAGGAGAGAAGGAAGCTGAGACATCTGCTCCTCCTACACTGCTGCACTGCCACCTCATCTGTTTTTGAATCCACCTTGTTTACTTTTTTATACCCACTCTTAGCTTCCGTGTTTGATGTGTGAATTGTAAACTTGTTGTTGAAGAACTATTTGTTCAGGTTGTTTGTTTGCACAGTGGCTTGGACAAAAAGGCCCTGGTGAGAAGGACAGCCAAGTCATGTTTCATTCAAGATTAGATCACAGGTTGCTCCTATGATATGCAGAACAGTCTGATCTTTATCAGTGGTCACTGAAATCCCCAAATCATTGAGAGATTAATTGGACCAACCCAAACTTCCTAATTCCTTTCTGGAATTGCTCTGAATCTGAGTACATCTGTTAGTGATTACTGTTTTACTCACAGAGCTGGCCATTGCAAGGCATACCACATAAATTACAGAGCAGCTTGCAGGGGTGCTTTCCAGAAACACTGCTTTGGAACTTCCTAGAGGAATATTAGCCACTATCGCAACAGAAACAGAACACAAGGGCATCTCTTCTCTTCCAGCAGCAAGGGCAGAAGTAGCACAAGCTGAAGCAACCAACTTTTTGCCTGGAAAATTGTGTCCCTATTACATGGGCATTGAGGAAGTCAATATAGAACAATTACAGGAAACATAAAATGATTCAGGGTGTTTAATAACAACACATCCGTGCTTGTAATGTGCTCACTTTGCCCCATCTCACCCTTCTTCAAGCCCTGCACTATCCAAAATAAAATGTGATATGAAAGATATCAGATCTGTGTATGGCTGAAAGCAAGTATCAGAGGGGGAAGTGGCAGGAAAACAGTGCTCTACCTGTATCCTTGATCTTCCAAGCAGAGGTGCCAGGGTGTTTGTATGAGCACTGTTCAGGAGTCAGCCTTGACACCAACCCTCATGGCTAGACTTGTCACCTTTGCTGCTCTGGAAGATGATGATCTCATGTTTCCCAGTACCAAGCCCCCACTCTCCACATCTGTCTCAGCCCCACAGCACTCCCATGCCAATCCAGTGCCTCAGGTCTTCTCCCCTCTGCTATCCACCCTAGGGCTCTGACTTCTTTTACAGCAGATGTAATCATGTTTGCTCCTTCACGAATCTCCCCCTTCCACAATCCCCACTCTTTCCTGACCCTAAAAGCTGCCCCCACCCAGCTTCCCCAGATACTCCCAGCTCCCAGAACTAAACTTTCCTTTCCCAGATCCTCCCAACCTCCTGCATCTCACAGTCCCTCTTTATCTACCAGTATCCTCAAGTGTTCCAGGTTGATGTGGGACCTGATTTCTTTTTGATGGAACCATCCCTTTCTCCCCACATGATACCTGTTGGGGGGGGGGGGAAGACTAATTAATCATATCCCAACTTTTGCAACAACACTTGAATTTCCAGAAAAGTTTTTTTTCCTATGTAAAAGGGATGTGGAAAGGATCTTTTCAAGGGATGTGCCTGAAGGGCAGCAGAATAATGGTAGAGAGTGCCTTGCGGTGGCTTAAAACCTCCTCCTTTTCTTTCTCCTATTGCCTACTTACATTTGGAAGGATCAGCAGAGAGAACCTGCTAAGCAAACAGTAATTTGGACCTTAATAGATGTCCTTAATGTCTCCCTGCTGTGTCCCTAGACAGACATGAAGATGCTGGATTCAGGAAGGAAGCTGGTAGCTGTGACCTGAATAGTCAGCAGAGTGACACAGAGCAGCAAAGAGGAGTTACAAGCAGACACCAGGCTAATTTAATCCATGATTCAATTCTATTAGTCCCAGCAGATTTACACCACTTGGCTTAAATATAACTTATGAATAGCAGATAACTCAGGTTAAATGAAAAGGAAAGAAGAGAATGGAACATTTGACAGTGAATCTGGCAAACAATTTCCTCTTTCAAAGCCTCAACACTTCCTTCCATTGATATTTTCTCTTACAACGGAGCATCTGCACAGATAGAGAGACCTTTTTTTTTTTTTTCCTCTCCTCCAGAAGATTTTTACAACTGTTTCGTGAGCAAAGCCCCACAGGTTACAGAACAGATGTCCTTACACATTTCTCCTGTCGCTTGTTTCCTCCATAGCTACAACGTTGCCAAAAATAGGATGCCAACAGGATGCACCACGCCGCTCGCTGTTTGCCTTGGCTGCCGTTTCCAGTGTCACTATGTGTATGTCTCAGGACGGGAATGGATCTTTCCAGCCACTTTTCAGCTTCCCCCAAGTCAACTGGCAATTAGTAAAGAGCACTGAAACTGTTTCTCACTCTGGGGATTAAGCATCTTAGACTGACAATCTGGTAACATTAGCTCATCCCTTTAGCAACGGCAGACAGGCACTACACTAGCCCACGTGCATTTATGACCACATCCTCAGGATAAAATTCTCCTGTGTTTGTTTTAGCACAGTGTGTGGTTTGTGTTCTCCCTCCCCAATCTGTGCTGCTTTGCAGATTATTCCACCAAGCTGAAAACTGTAGAAGTTTGTTGTTCTCCGTGGCCATTCCAGTTGACTTTACCAAGGAGGTCCGAGACAATTGTAATAAACACACTGCTTGACACTGTTAGCTGAGTGGTGGTATGGCTCCTAACATCACTCTTCTAAGTGAGGAACTGTTGCAGCGAGTCCAGAGGAGGGCCAGGAAGATGATCAGAGGGCTGGAGCACCTCTGCTATGAGGACAGGCTACAAGAGTTGGGTTTCTTCAGCCTAGAGAAGAGAAGGATTCCAGGAGACCTTATAGTGGACTTCCAGAATCTGAAGGGAGCCTACAGGAAGGCTGGGGAGGGACTATTGACAAGGTCTGGTAATGTCAGGATGAGGGGAAATGGGTTTAAACTGGAAGAGAGTAGATTCAGACTAGATGTTAGGAGGAAATTCAAAACGACATTGAGATGCTTGAATGTGTCCAGAGAAGGGCGACGAGGCTGGTGAGAGGCCTCGAGCACAGCCCTATGAGGAGAGGCTGAGGGAGCTGGGATTGTTTAGCCTGGAGAAGAGGAGGCTCAGGGCAGACCTTATTGCTGTCTACAACTACCTGAGGGGTGGTTGTAGCCAGGAGGAGGTTGCTCTCTTCTCTCAGGCAGCCAGCACCAGAACAAGAGGACACAGCCTCAAGCTGCGCCAGGGGAAATTTAGGCTTGAGGTGAGGAGAAAGTTCTTCCCTGAGAGAGTCATTGGACACTGGAATGGGCTGCCCAGGGAGGTGGTGGAGTCGCCGTCCCTGGAGCTGTTGAAGGCAGGATTGGACGTGGCACTTGGTGCCATGGTCTAGCCTTGAGCTCTGTGGTAAAGGATTGGACTTGATGATCTATGAGGTCTCTTCCAACCTTGGTAATACTGTGAGACTGTGTGGTGAGACACTGGAACAGGTTGCCCAGGGAGGTTGTGGATGCTTCCTCCCTGGAAGTGTTTAAGGCCAGGTTGGATGAGGCTCTAGTGGGAGGTGTCCCTGCCTACAGCAGGGGGTTGGAGCCAGATGATATTTGAGGTCAATTGCAACCTAGACCATTCTATGATTCCATGATTCTAAATGCCTAAATCCCCCACTATTCAGCTTGGCTTTAACCAGTGTTTTCTGAAGACACAAAATTATGGGCAGAAACTGCTGTGCTGCAGAACTGAACCAAGACAGGATCCAGAGCAGGTCATGAAGGACAAGATTTTACTGCCTTTAGTAGCTGGGTCTTAGCTCAAGGTTGAGTTTGCAGAATCAAGGGACTTCTTGTGGTCATACTGCCATGCACAGGAGTCACAGGGTCACAGAATCACAGAATGGTCTGGGTTGGAAGGGACCTCCAAAGGTCACCTAGTCCAACCCCCTCTGCAGTCAGCAGGGACATCCTCAACTAGATCAGGTTGCCCAGAGCCCTGTTGAGCCTCACCTTGAATATCTCCAGGGATGGGCCCCAACCACCTGCCTGGACAACCTGTTCCAGCACTCTATGACCCTTGGTTTTGGCTGTGCCTGAGTTCAGACTTGACAAAATGCTTGCATGTCAGGTTGAAATGACAGATCTAGTCCTGGGCTTACATTTCACTCACAAACCAGAAGTCTAGACACGAGCAGAGTAAATGCATAAACAGAACTGGTAGAAAGAGCATTTTCAAACAATCCATATTCATTTGGGTTGTAACTCCAGAGTAGAAAAGCCTTCCAAATCAGGAAGGTTCTTGCCCTTGCCCCAACGACCAAGGCCAGCATCACCTGTGCAATAACACCCAAGCAAAGCTGGCTGTGCCAGCGATGAGATGCACTTCATGGCTTCTTAACTGTGGATTTCACAGTTAAAGGTTACTGAGATAACCCCAATCATACCACAGCTGAAGAGGTGAGTTTGAGGACCTAGTGCCCCTAAGCTGAGTACCTATTTAGATGTGTATCTCTTCAGAATTGCTGTTCTTGGTGTTCAATTTTGAGATCTCTTGATGAAGAAATTTTTGGCCAAGCTCCCACTTGGCTTTAACTTGTCCACACTAAAAATCCCATGCATACAGAAATGCACCAAGGGAAGATAGGATCAGAAGGCAAACCATGCCCTGGGCTGCAACAAAAGAAGTCTGACCAACAGCATAAGGGAGGTGATTCTAGCTCTCTAACTCTGCTCTAATGAGATCCCACTTAGAGCACTGTGTCCAGTTCTGGTGTCCCCAACACAAGAAGAGCATCAAACATGTGGAGTGGGTTCAGGGGAGGGCTGGAGAACCTCTCCTATGGGGACAGAGTGGCTGGAGAGCAGCCAGGAAGAAAGGGACCTGGGGGTACTGGTAGGCAGTAGGCTGAAGATGAGCCAGCAGTGCCAATGGCATCCTGGCCTGGATCAGGAGCAGTGTGGTCAGCAGGACAAGGGAGGTTATTCTGCCCCTGTACTCAGCACTGGTCAGGCCACACCTTGAGTGCTGTGTCCAGTTCTGGGCTCCTCAATTCAAGAGAGAGGTTGAGGTGCTGGAAAGTGTCCAGAGAAGGGCAACAAAGCTGGTGAGGGGCCTGGAACACAAACCCTAGGAAGAGAGGCTGAAGGAGCTGGGGGTGTTTAGCCTGGAGAAGAGGAGGCTCAGGGCAGACCTCATTGCTGTCTACAACTACCTGAAGGGAGGCTGTAGCCAGGTGGGGGTTGGTCTCTTCTGCCAGGCAACCAGCAACAGAACAAGGGGACACAGCCTCAAGTTGTGCTGGGGGAGGTCTCGGCTGGATGTTAGGAGGAAGTTGTTGCCAGAGAGAGTGATTGGCATTGGAATGGGCTGCCCAGGGAGGTGGTGGAGTCACTGTCCCTGGAGGTGTTCAAGCAAAGCCTGGCTGAGGCACTTAGTGCCATGGTCTGGTTGACTGGATAGGGCTGGGTGCTAGGTTGGACTGGATGAGCTTGGAGGTCTCTTCCAACCTGGTTGATTCTATGATTCTATGACAGGATGAGAGAGTTGGGGGTGTTCAGCCTGGAGAAAAGATGGCTCTGGGGAGACCTTAGAGCAGCCTTCAAGTACCAGAAGGGGCTACAGGACAGCCAGGAAGGAACTTCTGGCAAGGGTTCGTAAGTCAAAGGGCAATGGCTTTGTGCTGGAAGAGGGGAGATTTGTACTGGAGATCAGGAAGAAATGCTTCCCAGTGAGGGTGGTGGGACACTGGAACAGGTTGTCCAGGCAGGTCCTTGGAAGTGTTCAAGGCCAGGCTGGATGGGGCTGTGAGCTGACCTGGTCAGGTAAAAGGTGTTCCTGCCCATGGCAGGAGGATGGAACTAGACGATCTTCACAGTGCCTTCCACCCCAAACCATTCTATGGTTCTATGATATTTGCTCGCATAGACTTCCACACACACATACAGAGCAGCTAAAACTTTACTCCTTAAAACTGCCATTTAATTCTCTTGGATTTACAGGCTGGCTGTAAAAGCCAAGCCAAAACCAGCTGATGGGTACTGCAAACCAAGTCCTTTTGCTCACACCTTCTGGTGTAACTGGCTTTACTAGATGGCAAGCACTAACTCCTGCCCTTTTTCCCCCCGATGTGCCGTTTCCGACGGTCGATGAGATTTCATGTGAACCAGTTTTAACATCTGCTTACAAATTAAATTCAGAAAGGCTTTTTCACACTGCACAGCCTAAACTTTAATTAAATGACTTTAAGAGCCCTTTCCTCCCACAGTTTACCAGATTCACGAAAAACACAGGGATATGATCTGATTAATTCATGTCGTTTCCTTGGAAATAGAGTTTTACCAACCGGATGAATCCCTGCACTAAGGCAGAGCCACCTGATAGGCAGTACAATGAAGGCTACCAACTGCACCTGTCAAGAGAAGGAGCTTGGAGGACAGGAGCCCACTACCTTCAAAGAGAGAGTCATTTAGAGACTCATAGCTCAGAACAAGTCCCACACAGCAGTTAATGCTACCCTCAGGCAACTCATGGAGAGCCAGAACTGAAATGACACATAATGCACATAGAGCCTGACCTTGCCAGCTTTCTGGGGGTAAAGTAAGGATTAACTGTTCTTGAGCAGCTTTTTCCAATCTGTTAGGCAGAGCTTCTATCAAGGACAGCATGAATGTCACCCTCTTCCATCTAGTTTTTTGACAGACATCTCCACTCATTCCTCCATGCCTCACAATTTCCCAAGGAGAGGATGGAGTGAAAGCTGCTATTCAACCTGGAATTTTCATTCATAGAATCCCAGAATCAGCCAGGTTGGAAGAGACCTCTGAGATCATCCAGTCCAACCTAGCACCCAGCCCTAGCCAATCAACCAGACCATGGCACTAAGTGCCTCATCCAGGCTTTTCTTCAACACCTCCAGGGATGGCGACCTCCCTGGGCAGCCCATTCCAGTGGCAAATCACTCTCTCCGTGAAGAACTTCCTCCTAACATCCAGCCTATAAATTCCATAGGTTTTCATCTTCAAGAATCTACAGAGGTAGTGAGGTTGTAGCCAAGTGGAGTTGGTCTCTTCTGCCAGGCAACCAGCAACAGAAGGGGACACAGTCTCAAGCTGTGCCAGGGGAAGTATAGGCTGGATGTTAGGAGGAAGTTCTTCACAGAGAGAGCGATTGGCATTGGAATGTGCTCCACCTGGTGGAGTCGCCGTCCCTGGAGGTGTTCAAACAAAGCCTGGATGAGGCACTTAGTGCCATGGTCTAGTTGGCCAGGGCTGGGTGCTAGGTTGTTCTGGATGATCTTGGAGGTCTCTTCCAACGTGGTTGATTCTATGATTCTAAGTAAAGTGCTTGAGTTAACAGAAGAGAGAATTGAGTAGACGTGACTTAACTTCACCTGTGAACTACCACACCAGAAATCTGACCACTGCTCTTGGGACTATATAATAATTCCAGGGGCAATGAACAGCAAAGTATTCTCTCAAGAAGCCACAATAAAAGCTGCAGGATCATTTGTGATGAAACAGTTCTGTTGCTTTAAGGTTGACACATAAGTTTTTCACAGATTGTATCAGATTGGAAGGGACCCTCAAAGGTCATCTTGCCCAGCTCCCCTGCAGTGAGCAGCAACACATCCAACTAGATGAAGCTGCCCAGGGCCACATCCAGTCTGATCTTTAATGTCTCCAGGGAGTCACAAAAGGAGAAAACCATGCTGAAAACCATCTAGTTTTAAAAATAATTAAGAGGTATAGTTTTGTATGAAGAGTCTTTAATAACTAATGCTGAGAGTTGCTGAGTTGGCCTCTCTTTTGGGCTGCACAGGAGAGGGAGAGACACTGGGCTTACACCAACGCGATGCATAAAGGTCAATCCCTTTATTGAGGCTAAGTGTGATACCTATAGAGTGGAGTTCAGTAGAGGAGCCTGTACTTTGGTAGGCTTACAGAGGCAGAGATGGGCTGTATGTATGCACAGAGGCAGACCTGACCAACTACCCCCCTTAATCCCTCTTTGCAACAACTTAGTTACAACACTGCTTGTTCCCAGGGCTGAGCAGCCTACCCTCTCACACAGCTCAGCTACAGATAGCAGCTTCTCTGCCAGCCTCCCAAGGCCACTTTTCTGCAGCTGTGCCTCCTTGTCAGAATGACCAAAGTCTGTCCAGTTACTCTGCCTGTTCTTCTCACTTCAGTTCTGCTCAAACCCCAACAGAAGTCATAAAATCATAGAATCAGTCAGGGTTGGAAGGGACCACAAGGACCAGCCAGTTCCAACCCCTCTGCCATGCCCAGGGACACCCTACCCTACATCAGGCTGCCCACAGCCTCATCCAGCCTGGCCTTAAACACCTCCAGGGACAGGGCCTCAACCACCTCCCTGGAAAACCCATTCCAGGCTCTCACCACTCTCATGCTGAACAACTTCTTCCTCACGTCCAGCCTGAACCTACCCACCTCCAGCTTTGCTCCATTCCCCCTAGTCCTGTCACTCCCTGATATCCTAAAAAGTCCCTCCCCAGCTCTTTTGTAGGTCCCCTTCAGATTCTGGAAGGCCACAAGAAGGTCACCTGGGAGCCTCCTCTTCTCCAGACTGAACAGCCCCAACTCTTTCAGTCTGTCCTCACAGCAGAGCTGCTCAAACTTAGTGAATGTACCACTAACCTAAGAGATTAATTCAGCATGGAGAGGCTGGTCTGGTTGCCAAGTTTAGGCTGTGATCTTACTTGTGGGTGGGAATAAAAGAGGAAAGAATTGCTAAAAGATCTGTACAGGACTCAGGCTGTGCAGGACTCTGGGACCATTTTTATAGCTGTTTCTTTTCCAACTTCTCCTTCTTCACATATTCTCAGTTGTGAGGAGGAATGTTTTCAGGTGCTACCAAAAGGCTAACTTTTTGCCTCTGTGGCCATCTATGCTGGAAATCAGCAAGTTGGCACTTCTTCACGAGCATTTAGGATGAGAGGAAATGGCCTTGAGTTGCTCTCAGGGGAGATTTAGGTTCGACATTAGAAGAAACTTCTTGACTGAAAGGATTCGCAGCCACTGGAACAGGTTGCCCAGGGAGGTGGTTGAATCCTCATCCCTGGAGGTAGAGAGGTGATGCTATGGAACATGGTTCAGCATCAGCCTTGGCAGAGTTAGAGGATGGTTGGACTCACTGATCTGAAAGGTCTTTTCCAACCAAAACAATTCTGTGATTCTACAACCTCAAAAGACCATTCAGATTCAATAGCAGTATCTACTGAGCTATGTCTGCATCCACTAATGCTGATGTGAATTTAGTCCCAGTATCAGCAGTTAAAATAAATTCTAATCAGGCCTCTTTCTGTCAGGTAATTTCTGAAATGGGCCTACAAAACAGCTGAGGAAGGACTTTTCAGGATATCAGGGAGTGACAGCACTAGGAGGAATGGAGCAAAGCTGGAGGTAGGTGTGAGGAGGAGGTTCTTGAGCAGGAGAGTGGTGAGAGGCTGGAATGGGTTGCCCAGGGAGGTAGTTGAGGACCCATTCCTGGAGGTGTTTAAGGCCAGGCTGGATGAGGCTGTGGGCAGCCTGATCTAGGGTAGGGTGTCCCTGTCCATGGCAGGGGGGTTTGGAACTAGATGGTCCTTGTGGTCCCTCCCATCCCTGACCTATTCTATGCTTCTGTCTTTTTATCATCAGTTCTGATCTAAAAATCTGGAAGTTCTTTTAAATTAGTTTCTAAATTCAAAACTTCCTTTTCCTGTTTTTTCCCCTTCAGGTGTTACAACTGAAAGAACAAAGAGTCTTGCATCTTACCTAGCCACAGAAAGCCAAAGAGTTCAAACTGATCAAATCTCAAAGTGTCTACACTAGGTATAGAATCATAGAATGGTTTAGGTTGGAAGGGACCTCAAGGATCATCCAGCTCCAACCCCCTGCCATAGGCAGGGACACCTCCCACTAGAGCAGGTTGCTCAAGGCCTCATCCAGCCTGGCCTTAAACACCTCCAGGGAGGAAGCATCCAACATCTCCCTGGGCAACCTGTGCCAGTGTCTTACCACCCTCACTGTAAAGAACTTCCTCCTAACATCCAGTCTAAATCTCCCCTCTTCCAGCTTAAACCCATTCCCCCTCGTCCTAACATTACTAGACCGTGTAAATAGTCCCTCCCCAGCTTTCCTGTAGGCTCCCTTCAGATACTGGAAAGCCACTCTAAGGTCTCCTCGAAGCCTTCTCTTCTCCAGGCTGCAGAGCCCCAACTCTCTCAGCCTGTCCTCATAGCAGAGCTGCTGCAGCCCTCTGATCATCTTCGTGGCTCTCCTCTGGACCCGCTCCAGCAGTTCCATGTCCTTCTTGTGTTGGGGGCTCCAGAACTGCACACAGTACTGCAGGTGGGGAGTATGGACAAGAGAATTTCACCAGACAAGAATTAATCTCAGTCTGATTTCTCATTCTCAGACAAAAGCTTCTTAAACACTAACTTCAAGAAGGAGGCAGACATTTCGTGCCTCCAGTAATTAAAGACCTTCTGATGAGAGCATTTAGGTGGCAAATTATTGTGAGGGTAGGTAGAGGTTTAAATCAGGCATTTGAGGCAACCCTCAAACACAGCCAAAAAGCTGCAGGCAACTATTAGAAGAGTTTTGAAAACATTGGCTTTAAACCTCACACTGCACAGAGCAGAACGCAGATGGGCAGGCAAAAGCGTGCACCAGCAGGGAAGAAAGGCCATGAATCACTGCCTCTTTCATCACTGATGGCTGGAAAATATCCCTGTCAGCTGCCTTCTCAGAACAGTTTGGGTTGTTTAATTATTTATTTGTGGGCATTTCTCCACATCAGGGCCATAGAATTACAAGTCCACTGTCATTAACCCCATCTGTACTGCAGGAGGTTTTGATTTTCGGGCTTGGAATAAGTGGGTTGAGGCTCTTGGCTTTGTAAAGGTTCATGAGGACTTCTGAAATGATCTGTACAAGACACTTCTCATCTGTCTGATCTCTGTAGTTCCATCCTGTCTTTAACATCACTACCACAGCCTTCATTACCTGGCTATCAGCCCATAAAAGAGGCCAAAACTACTTAATGGGTCCTAACCCACAAAAATGGTGTAGTTGTAGCCAGAACTTGTTTAACAAAATGAATGAGCTCTTAATTGAGATCATAGAATCATAGAACCAATCAGGTTGGAAGAGACCTCCAAGATCATCCAGTCCAACCTAGCACCCAGCCCTATCCAGTCAACCAGACCATGGCACTAAGTGCCCCATCCAGTCTTTGCTTGAACACCTCCAGGGATGGCGACTCCACCCCCTCCCTGGGCAGCCCATTCCAATGCCAATCACTCTCTCTGTGAAGAACTTCCTCCTAACATCCAGCCTATACTTCCCCCAGCACAAATGGAGACTGTGTCCTCTTGTTCTATTGCTGGTTG
>WAAF01005184.1:0-13080 GCA_013400475.1 Tricholaema leucomelas | reverse complement strand
GGTTAGAAAGGAAGATGGAGTTCAGCCAGCACCCTCACCTCTCCCCAGCAGGCAAAGCAGCAGAGAACCGCCCAGCACAAAGTGCCCAAGTGAAGTGCAGAGCAAAAGTGACTTTTGTTTTGCTTTTCTTCTTTACACATCTCAGCAAGACTGTGAGCGAAGTAGACAACACCATTGTTTTCATTTCCCAGCCTATGATCTAGTTCTTCTCACCAAAACATCCCAGCTAGGCTCAAACTAGCACATATGGTCTCATTCGCACCTTAATTTCACAACGGAAATCCATAAGAACAGATCTTGCTCCTCTGGACAGAGATATTGTTAATCTCTGTTCTCTGGACCTTGACAATAAGATAATGTTTTGGTTTTTTTTTTATTTCTTCTCACAGGACTTCATTTCTCTCAGTAAAATATTCCAATTAGCCTCAAACCAACACAGATGGGGACAAGTCTGGAGAGTTTAGAGGATGACTGACTGGAGTTACTGCACATCTCCTGTACCATCACTGAGTATAAATCCACATTACATAATTATATTTTTTTTTAAAGTCATCTCTTCAATCTCTTAATTCTTCTTTAGACACAGAATCATAGATTTAGATAATCACTTAGATTGCAAAATACCTTTAAGATTATCAAGTTTGACCATAAACCTAGCACTGCCAAGCCTACCACCAAAGCATATGTTTATGTGTCACATCAACTCATCTTTTAAATACCTCCAGAGAGAGTGTTTCAACAACTTTCCTGGTGAGCCTGTTGGAATGTTTGACAACCTTTCAGAGAAGAATTTTTACCTAACATTGAAACTAAACCTCCCATAACACAACTTGAAGCCATTTCCTCTTGTCCTGGGATGAATGCAAAGAAATTGTTCACTGACATGAATACAAAGAAATTATTTATGCAATCAGAGCTCACCAGCAATGTGTGTTTGCAGCCCAGACAGCCAACCATGTCCTCGGCTGTGTCAAGAGAAGCGCAGCCATCAGGGCAAGGGAGTGGATTCTCCCCCTTTGCTCTGCTCTTGCCAGACCCCACCTAGAGTACTGTGTGCAGTTCTGGAGCCCCCAACACAAGAAGAACATTGAATGTTGGAGTGAGTCCAGAGGAGGGCCACAAAGATGATCAGAGGGCTGGAACATCTATGCTATGAGAGCAGGCTATGAGAGTTGGAGCTCTTCAATTTGAAGAAGTGAAGGCTTCAAGGACACTTTGCCGTGGCCTTCCAATACCTGAAGGGGCCTACAGGAAGGCTGGGGAGGGACTATTTACAAGGTCTTGTAATGGCAGGACAAGAAGTAATGTGTTTAAACTGGAAAAGGGGAGATTGAAACTAGATGTTAGGAGAGGGTTCTTTACAGTGAGGATGGTGAGACACTGGAAGAGATTGCCCAGGGAGGTTGTGGGTGCTCTCTCTCTGGCCAGTTTGGATGAGGCCTTGAGCAACCTGTTCTAGTAGGAGGCATACCTGCCTATGACAAGAGATTGGAACTGGATAATCCTTGAAGTCCTTTCCAACCTAAACCCTTCTATGATTCTATCACTTGTTACCTGGGAGAAGAAACTGATCCCCACATTGTCTACAACCTCCTTTCAGGTAGTTAGAATGGAATGGTTTAGGTTGGAAGGGACCTCAAGGATCATCCAGCTCCAACCCCATGCCATAGGTATTTGTAGAGAACAATATCTTCTTTCTGTGTACTTTTCTTCACGCTAAATAAACAAACAACCCAGAACAAACAAACAACCCCAAATAACCCAGTTCTGCCAACCACTCCTCATAGGTCTCATTCTCTACACTCTTCACAAGGTCATCTCTGTTATGCATGCCCTGACCTCCATGACAGATCACATGTTTATGCTGTCATATGATCTTTTCATTCTTTCTACAGCTCATTAATTCCCCAGCTCTGTCATTTCCATTAAACCCACAGTTGTTAAACTTTGCTTTGGTTTGACTTACTCCTCTGTGACACCAAGGAATGATGGCTACGATCGCAGTTTCCTTCCTACCATAGCCAAGATAGACTAAGCAACATTCCAAACCCCAGAATTTATGAAAGCACCAATGAGATGTGAGTTTGACCTGAATGGATTATCTCAGATGATTACTTGCTCACACTTCTTGAGCGATCTTGAGATCATCAAGTCTCAGCTGCCCTTCCATACAAGAAGATAGTAGCTGGTTCATAAAGGTCTGGCAGAAAGCCATGATGATTGATGCTGTTCCTCCACTTACATCTTGGACATACCTGGTCAGGACCCTAAGCATTCATCTCAATGCATAACCTTGATCTCCAGGATGTTCCCTCAGTTCCTGTATCTTTCTTCCCACCAGGACCTTCACCTTCTTTCTGAGGATGTTTCTTCCTTTCAGGAAAACTTTTTTTTTTTTTTTTTTAAACTTTTTGTCTTCATTTGAAGAAGCAGTGGGGGAAGATAGAGCTCTAAAATTCCTTTCAATGCAATGAAAGAAATAAAAAAACACACAGGATTGGATGGAAATACAGTGTATTCAAAGATTAAACAGAAGGTGCTACTAACCGCTACGAAGTACATGCAAAGCAGAGCAGAAGCATATGAAGTACACACAGAATTCCATCAAGTCCAAATATTCTCTAAAGCTCCCTCCAAACAGAGCAAAACCCCAGTACTCCTTTTCTTCTCCCACCTGAGGTTCATCATAAAACCTAGTGCTCTTTCTTTCCTCTCCCACCCCTCCATTGCTATGCTAGCTCAGGCTGGCCAGGCCCAAACTACCTCACTCTGCCCTGCCCTATATTCAGGCCAACAGATTTGTGATAATGCCCTACTGTTACCAGATATGAGAGAGTAACTCCCTGGGAGGAGAGGGAAGAAAGAGAAAGATGTGGCTTTGCTGTTAGTCGAAAAAAAATAAGACAAAAAAGATTAAAGGAGTGAAATACCTCAGGATTACAATTTCCTGTCTACTCTTGGCTGCTCTGGACCTCTTGGAGGTCCATAATACATAGTCCTTAAAGACTCAAGGAGAATTTAAAAAAAAATATTTTGGCATCCCTTCTTTCCAGGCACCCAGTTACCAGATTTTCTAGTCTAAACAGTCTGCATGCAGAAGTACATCACATGAACACAGCTGGAACTGAATCTGGCTAGGGACATAAAGGGGAACAAGAAGAACTTTTTCAGGTATATCAGTGAGAAAAGGAGGACCAGGGATAATATGGGACCCTTCCAGATGGGAAAGGGAGAGCTGGCGACAAGGGATGTGGATAAGGCTGAGGTGCTCAATGCCTTCTTTGCCTCGGTCTTCAATGGCAAGGACCCCAACCATGATGTCAGAGTCACAGGGGACGAAAATAAGGACTGGCAGAAGGAAGATCTGCCCACTGTAAATGAAGATCATGTTCGTGAGCACCTAAGGAATCTGAATGTGCACAAATCCATGGGGCCTGACGAGATCCACCCACGGGTCCTGAAGGAAGTGGCAGACGAAGTTGCTAAACCACTGTCCATTGTGTTTGAAAGGTCATGGCAGACTGGTGAAGTTCCTGCTGACTGGAAAAGGGCGAACATAACACCCATCTTCAAGAAAGGGAAAAAGGATGACCCTGGAAACTACAGACCAGTCAGTCTCACTTCTGTGCCTGGAAAGATCATGGAGCAGATCCTCCTGAAGGCTCTGCAAAAGCAAATGGAAAACCAGGCAGAGGTGACTGGCGGCAACCAGCATGGCTTCACTAAGGGCAAATCATGCCTGACAAATTTGGTGGCTTTTTATGATGTAGTCACAGCTGCAATGGACAGGGGAAGGGCAACTGACGTCGTCTACCTAGACCTGAGTAAGGCATTCGACTCTGTCCCACATGACATCCTGGTCACCAAACTGGAAAAGCACAAACTGGATGGGTGGAGCACTCACTGGATAAGGAATTGGCTGGATGGTCGCATGCAGAGGGTGGTGATCAATGGCACAATGTCCACCTGGCGACCGGTGACAAGTGGTGTTCCTCAGGGGTCAGTGCTGGGACCAGTGCTCTTTAACATCTTTGTCAGTGATATGGACAGAGGAATTGAGTGCACCCTCAGCAAGTTTGCAGATGACACCAAGCTGTGTGGCATAGTTGACTTGCTGGAGGGCAGGGATGCCATCCAGAGGGACCTGGACAGGCTGGAGAGGTGGGCCCAGGCCAACCTCATGACGTTTAACAAGGCCAAGTGTAAGGTCCTGCACCTGGGTCAGTGCAATCGCAGGCACAGATACAGGCTGATCTTAGTGCCTAGGAAGAGGTAAATTGTCTCTTTGTCTAGAAAAGGTATAAATATATGGGGTACTTCCCACCTTGAGGGTTCCCACCTGTCCCAGGTTGAGGCTATAGGGTTAAAAAAATTTCTGGGGACTAGAAGATTGCTATTCAATCCCATAATTCTGCTATCTCTTTATAGACTCACAACAAGGTCAGTTCGTTCTCCTTTCCTCCTCCTCCTGCCCTGGGTGTGTGGCAGGAGCCAATCTATCAGGAACATGTAAGCAGTAGGCCTCTTGGTTGGCAGAGGCTGTTGTGGGGGGGAGGATTGGAGCACTGGGGAAGGTAGATTTAGTTTTTTTAGGGGATGGGGAAAACTTCAAGGGGATTTGCCATGGATGGGGAAATTGCTTTGTAAGATCTGTTGCTGTATTTCTCTCTCTCTAAATACAATTCTGTATTTTGTCTCCAATTTTATTTGAGAGTTTAATTTCTTTCACCTATCTTTAGAAAACCCACTACACCACCTTAGAGTTCTCCCTGCCTAGATTCTGCAGAAAGAGCCCCTGGCATTCCGAAGGACAAGCTCCCAAAGGACAAAACCATCCCTGCTTTGGACAGCTTCCCTCTGTAAGTACCCCCTTTTGTGGAAGCTTAATAGGCCTAAAGAGCCTCAGATGTCCTTTGAAAGGGAGGCAGATGACATGCATCTGGACTGCTCTTTCTCTCAGGCAGCTTAACTCACCTGTGAGTAAACTTTCCGCTCAGCCTGATTGATACTGGGAAAGCTATGTTTATTAGCTTAGCTTTTTCCATCTCCTGACTTCTAAAAATAGTCTTTTTTTCCTATGGTATCCTTGTAAAATCTTCTCAATCAATCTGAGTGTGCTAATTAAACTAAATTAATTTCAGTATACAGTTTTGTAGGTGAGGTTTCAGGAAAATAAAATAATTCTGTTTTTATAAATATTCCTGACTCAACCACATTAATTCCCTGCCTCCACAACTCCATCCATCAGAAAATAAATTCCTGAGCCAGAAGGAGCCTAGAGGTTACAATATTCTCCTCTGAGGAAATAGATGGGATCCTGGTTTATGTTTCAAGAACCAGTTAAAATTTTACATGCAATAGTCATAGAACATGTAGTACACGATTTGAAGACCGTTGACCACTTCAAAATGAGAGAGTACACTTGCTGGGGAAAACAAACAAACAAACAAATAAACAAAAAAAAAACCCACAACAACCAGCCAGATAAAACAAGAATACAAACAAACAAAACCAGAAACAAAACCACTTTATGTAGAAGAACTGTAGATTGTTGACTGAGAGAGACTTGGGCCTGTCCCTGTCTCACAAGGCTTGATAAAGAAGTAATTAGCAGTGGCGCTCTTTTTAATTATGTTCTGGTGAAATACATGAACACAAAGCCAAGGTACAGTGAATCAAGAATCATAAACTTGTATAGTCACATCAATGTTCTGACTAAGAAATTTCTAGAACAGAGAACAAATATGGCTCAATTCCCTAGGCGAATAGCCTCAGTAGCATTTCACACTGTTTTACTTCTTAGTAGTGTGTTTTCTGAACAGGAGCAAGCAGTAACTCAAGAAATATCCCTAGCCTCATATCAGAGCCACCTCAAACAGAATATTTAGAATATTTAAAATATTCATTTCCAGTGAGCATAGTTGTCCTGGAGGTCCAGTGTACCCCAAAAATTTCCTCTCCCTCTGTGGTTTGAATGGAAGAGGAAAAAGGCAAGAAAAGACCTGTTTCCCCCCACCCCGTGCCCTGCAGGTGTGAAGGGGGAGAGCAGAGGGACCCTTCCGGCATGAGAGGTGTCCTGTGCTGGGCCCGCGCTGGACTCGGATGGGGATTGGCTGTGTGCTTTTCACGCCTAGGAAGTGGTAACTCAGCTCTTTGTCTAGGAAGGGTATTGTTATGGAGGCAGGAATTAATTAGGCCGGGTCAGGAATTTATAAAAATAGAGTTATTTTATTTTCTCGAAAACCCACCCCCAAAACTACATACAGAAAATAATTTATATTTAATTAGCAGGTTCTTTCTTGGTTGTTCGAGAATATCTACACAATAGGATTCCACAGGTAAACTTGACTAATTTTAAGTCAGTAATTGGAAAAGGATTTGTGCTATTAAATATAGCGTTCCCCACTATCAAAATAGGCTGAGCCGTAGGCTACTCATGACAGCTGGCTTGAAAAGAAGGACAATTCAAAGGTCTGTCCCATGGTCTTTTCAGCAACCTTCAGGGTCGTTAAGAAGCGATAAGCCACACAATAAGGACGCTTAAAGTGAAGTCCTTCAGGACTTGTCTTCGGAGTGTCAAAGGCTCCATGTGTAGAAGTTATCCAGGTGGGGGGAGAAGAACTCCAATCAGGCACACCAAGGCAGGAACACGATCTAAAACGGGGACGAACTCCATGGCAGGAGCACCCCAAGGCGGGAACCCCCCAAGGCGGGAACCCCTCGATATTTATACCCTTTCCTGGACAAAGAGCCGAGTTACCACTTCCTAGGCGCAAAAAGCACACAGCCAATCTTCAGACGAGTGCAGCGCGGGCCCAGCACGGGGCACTCCTTGTGCCGGAAAGGTCCCCCCTGCTCCCTCCCACTCCACGCCTGCAGGGGAGGGGGGGAGAAACAGGTCTGTTCACGCTTTTTTCCTCTCTCATTCAAACCACAGAGGGAGAGGAAATTTCTGGGGTACACGGGACCTCCAGGACAGGTATAAATACTGGGGGGACTTCCCGCCTTGGGGTTCTCACCTTGGAGTGTTTCTGCCTTGGTGTGCCTGCGGAGTTCTTCTCCCCCCTGCCTGGATAGCTTCAATGCAGTGAGCCTTTGACACTCCGAAGGACTTCACCTTAAGCACCTTATTGTGCACCTTTATCGCTATTTAATGACCCTGGAGGTTTCTGAAAAGACCCGCGGAACAGACCTTTGAATCATCTTCCTTTCAAGCCAGCGCGCTCTTTTGTGAGTAGCTTTGGACTCAGCCTTATTTTGATAGTGGGAGAATGCTATATTTATTAGCCCAAGCCTTTTCCAACTTCTGACTTCAAAATTAGTGAAGTTTACCTGTGGCATTCTCTCTGTATAGATATTCTCAACCAACTAAGAACAAAATTGCTAATTAAATCTAAATTATCTTCTGTATATAGTTTGGGGGCGGGTTTTTCAGGAAAATGAAATAACTCTATTTTTATAAATTCCTGACTTGGCCAATCAATTCCTGCCTCCATAACAATAGTGATATTGTTGTTGCAGAACACATTACTCTTTCCTTCTTCCTAGAAATAGAATTCCTTGGTTGTGTTATATTCTCTATAGTAATAACAGATGGTGGTAATTTTTTCTGTAGCCTTAGTTGAATAGTCATGTTTTTGAGGGTAGCGCTGTAGTTTTTCTTCTGTGTATAACAAAGTTGTGAAGTTTTTCTTTTTTTTTTTTTTTCAAGGTAAATGGAATACTAGTTTTTTCTCCCCTGTCTAAGAAATTCTACACTATTTTAATGTAGGGCTCAATTAATGTTTTCTCACAGGTATTTCGATAGTTTTTTTGAGATGTTCTAGTCTCATTTTTGACAGGTGTCCTAGAAGATAATGGTAGTCTATTAGATTTTCAAAAGTCAAACCATATTACGTATATCACATGAGAAACATTTATAGTAGATGACATGATAGAAAATGAACTGTGTTAGAGCATCACATTAAGTAATTACAGTTTGAAATATATACAGTATTATCCCCCATAGATGATTAATTCACTTTTAAGGAAAGATAGCTGTTCTTAATTGACCTGTTCACTGAACTCTAGAAGGTGTTTGGGAATATTCATATACCACAAATTATGATTATACATCATTAATCATACAAGTCTTTTTCATGACTCAGTAGAAGTGGATATCAAAAGCCAAAAGGCTAAGAGACAAGCCATTCTTTTACAGGCTGACAGATATGTTATAAGGAATCAAGTTGCTCAGGGCACAGTTTAAAATGAAGTTTTATGAATGTTTCCTGTCATATTTAACCATTTCTCCCTTCCCATCTCTGCTTTCTTTGCTGGAGATGCACTCTCTCCCACTGCTTATGCTTCTCATCAATATCCTCACTCTCCTTTCACATCTCACCTTCCTTTAACCCTTTTATATCTTCTTTGTATTGTGTGTTAATTTCATTCCACCCACAGCCCGTGCTGTATAAAGCTGAGGTGGTTGTACCTGGAGAACTGGGCTTTCAAACTAATTTCATTTGACAGTTGTCAAAGTACAAAGCAACATTGGAGCAGGGCAGAAGAGTGTACACACAATGAGAAGAGGTCTTCATCAGCTCAAGTTTCACCTGAAGCTTGGAATAGGGTGACCATATATTCCCCTGTGTACTGCCACCTCATTAATGTGTATCTTTCCATGTGCACTTTCAGAAATAAAGTATAACCACTCAAATGTATAATAGATAAGGGAAAGACAGCAGACAAACTAATTGAGCTATTTCTCCAACAGAAATGCAAGAGAAGGGTTATCAATATTCTTCCTAGAGATTTTGGATGTGCTCCAATATGTGATGAGAAATCTACACCTGCACACTTTTTGAATACTTAAGTATACCTCCCTGTGGTGTCAGGACACAGACTTTTGTTCTGTTTGTTCTGCTTGTTCTGCTAATGGGATTTGCCTTCATCAAGTAATGTTCAGCATGAGTTCTTCTAAAAGATGCCTGTGTGGTTAAACTATGGTGACTTGAATCATGAGTTAAAGACTTGACTGAACACTGAGTGCAGCTGATAAAATAATCATGACTTTGAGATGATGGATAGACTTGATTCCCTGAATTTCCAGCTGAGTTTTCCAGCAGGAGCATCATTAGACAGACATGGGTCGAGTTTGTTGTAATCTAGATACAAATGAATTTGAAAAACTATTATAACTTAAAACATTCAGACCTGAATTATTTAGATTGCCTGATTGCTCCCCAGACAAACATCTTCATTCCTGTTTTGATTGCAGAGAGGAGCTGGAAGTGTCATAATGTGGTACTGAGTTTAAATAACTGCAAGAAACTTCCCTATCTGATCAGGGAAAATAAAATTCATACATCTTGAAGATGAGAAAAATGTTGTAATTGTACCAGGGGAAAATGTGTGAGTCTGAAGATCAATTATTTTCTCCAAACATAGCATAAGGGACTGAATTGCATAGAAAGGAAGTAAGAGAGAGTTGGTTACTGAAGCCTCTGAATTTTTGCAGTGTACACTGAAGATCTGTAGAAAAATCTGAAGTCATTATCCTTGTTTTAGCCAATATTCTGAAGATGGAGGTATCTGGTTTCAGGGACCTCTGAGTAATCTGAATCTCAAATCTTCCTTTGAAGATTGATAGTACTTAAGATAGTCTTCTGTAGAATCTGAATCCTTCAATTCACCTAGATCCCAAACATTTAAGAATTTAGAAGACAACAGAGAATGTACAGGCCTGGAAGCTATGCTCTTCTCCATAACGCACCAAGTATTGCCCAATGAAGGCTTATCTAGATTCACAGGATGAATTCTGTTATAAGGTGGGTTCAGCTATACTGCCAACCAGACCTTCTTCATCAACATTTTCAGTTCTTGCTACAAATGCTACTACTTGTAATTGGCAATATAAATGCATATTTTTTAGAGAAATGTTCACTTAAAACACAGTCTGATTTAACACATGTATACAAATATATACAAAGTGGCTTGCTTAATAAGCACCACAGTCCTTTATGCATGTGTTTATAAACTTATGGCAGAAGTTGTGTCAAGTGGCTATGTAGAAGCATTTCACCTAGCAATATTCCCTGAGAATGTAAAATGTAAAGCTTATTTGGTTGAAAAATATGTGGTGCAGTACAGCTATAGAGAGAGCTGAAAGAGACCAAGGTCCTTCCTACAAACTATTGCCCTTCACTATTCATCTAAGCAGTATTTAATACCAGTCATGATGAATACTTGTTTAGCTGTTCTTGAAAATCAGCAATGATGAAAAATTACATATCTCTTACCTAATAATGCCATAATTTCACTATCTAGATCTTAAAAAGATCTACTTTGTGTCTCCTCTGCATTTTCCTTACTGAAACACTCCTTAAGTTTGTTGTTCTTTGATATATTCATAGCAGCTCAGAAAAACCAATTTAAAAACCCATGGCGATTAGAAGTCATAAAATATACTAATGATAGTATTTCCAGCTCTCTGTTTCTTATTTCATCTTCACCTAGTGATTCCTTGTTATTCAACAAACAAATTGCCCTTATCACCTGGGAACTCTCCCTTCACTGGTATGCTAGAGCCAGCCTCCACTTACTTTCTTCCAGTTTCTTTTGCAAGGAGAAGATGAAAGGGGAAAATACCATTTGACTTCATTATTTTTTCCACTACTGCTGCCTTCGATGACAGGTCTGATGGTATTTCATAGCCTTTTACTTCCCCAGTCTGGATATTTTAATAAGGAGGATTATCTGATTCCGAGTTTGTAAAACAAAAGCAATTCCACATTTCTGTCACATAGTGGGAAAAGTCATACAATTTTAAGAGGGAGATTGACTGTTAAATCACCCATTCAAACATAATATAATGCATGGCATAGAATTATATACTAATTCATACATTGATGATCTCAATCTATTGTATTTGCCCAGAATATCTTCTACATTTGAAGTTATTCAAACACAGAGATACCTCTTTTTAAGTTTGTTGAACACAAACTGTGTAATCACATAGGATACATACAAGTATAGATGTGCATCTCTTGTACATAATTTCAAATTCAGCTTGTTTTAACCTCATTTCTATGTTTACACAAGCCAGTACTTTGAGAGGCACAGGACCATATAATGTGAACTATGCAAAAGTTCAGACAAAACTTCTCTAACATACTGTAAATCATTGCTTGGCTCTGGTAGCTCAATAACAGAAATCTTTCTGATGGGAAGCAGAGACAAAAGGAAAAGAAGTTCAGAATCAAAGACAGGCTCTGACTCTTTCAAAGAAAGTAGCACTATGATTTTTTTCTGCCTTGTCTCTTTCTTTCATGGCATGTTTTACAAAATTATTTACTTTATCCACAGATCTCTAAACACTCCAAATGAAATTGCATCCATAATTATGATTATGTACAGAAAGATTTAGGAAAATAGAAGTAAAATGATACATCAAGAAGCAGATAGCAGGTAGATCTGGAAGAAAAGACACCTGTTGTCACTTGTGTAATCGGTGGGTAATTAATTTATTAAAGCAAGATTGTATTTTTTCCAAAATTAATATTGTTTACTAATTTTGATATTCAGAACTCTCACCAACCCTGACCACTAATTTTAATAATAATCAGTTCCTTGTATGGTCATGGAAACATTATAAAAAAAAATAATATAGGATCTAGAACAGGGGTTCCCAAACTACGGCCTGCAGGCTAGATACACCCCCCAGGGTCCTCAATCCAGCCCACCAGTATTTACAGAGCTCTCCTTCCAGGGGCTGGGGAGAAAACCAAGCAGCCGCTTTCTGCCACTTAATCCGCTCACCAGTCTCCACAGTCCCCAAGCAGCCACCAGGACTGGGCTGGAACCAAAGTGTAGTCTGCCCCCCGACAAACTATAGTCTGGCCCCCGACAGTGTCTAAGGGACAGTGAACTGGCCCCCTGTTTAAAAAGTTTGAGGACCCTTGATCTAGAATGTTTAAGAAATAACTAGCAAATATATAAAAATTAATTGAACTGGAAGTGAAGGCTCCTGTGGTCAATATATCATTTGCAGTTGATTATACTATTTGCCCACTAGATGGAACCAAGGAACTCCTTTCTGCTTACGGCAGAAGGCAACGGTGAATTACAAGAAGCTTTAAGTATTTACTCTCAAAATATTATTTCCCAACACACAGGAATAGATACAGCTTCAGACAGTACCCAAAACACTTTCAGGGAATTCTGTTGGTTTTGTCAGACACCAAGGCTTCTGATTCTTCCCAGGCTTCACAGGGTGCTGGAAAAAGGAGACAGACTATCTTTGACCTGGACCTGATTTCTCTGGATGATCTCTGTGTCCCTTCTAGGATTCCTCATCTTGGCAGGAGACTTTTAGCTGTGGATAGGATGTCTTGTGATGTGCAGTCTTAGGACAGATGTCATGCTGGTTATTCAGACCAATCACGTGGACACATTTAGAGCCTGTTCCTGGTAAATATGAGGCAGCAGAGTTTCCAGGCAGTTCAGGATACAATAAGGCACTGAGAAATGGCAGCAGGCAGCAGCAGGCATGAATACAATGGCAGAACATGTTGCGTTACCTGCTAATCTCTTTTTATCAATACAGCCCAAAAATGTTTCTATAAATATATTAAAAAATGTTTCTGTAAATATATAAATGGCAAGAGAAGGGGCAAGGACAACCTCCAGTCCTAATTAGATAGAGAGGAGAAATAGAGTGACAAAGGATGAGGAAAAGGCAGAGGTGCTTAACACCTTCTTTGCCTCAGTCTTCAGTAGTGGGACAGGTTGCCTCCAGGACAGCTGGACTCNTCAGTGCCAGGCAAGGTCATGGAGAAGGTCATCTTGAGTGCCATCACAAAGCACCTAGAGGATGGCCAAGGGATCAGGCCCAGCCAGCATGGGTTTAGGAAGGGCAGGTCCTGCCTGACCAACCTGATCTCCTTTTATGATCAGGTTACCTGCCTGGTGAATGTGGGGAAGGCTGTGGATGTAGTCTACCTGGACTTCAGCAAAGCCTTTGACACCATCATCCCACAAGTAGCTCCTGGCAAAGTTGGTAGCTTGTAACTTGGACAGATTCACTCTGTGCTGGGTCAA
>WAAF01005183.1:55452-153444 GCA_013400475.1 Tricholaema leucomelas | reverse complement strand
GGTTGGACTGGAATTCTATTCTATTCTATTCTATTCTATTCTATTCTATTCTATTCTATTCTATTCTAAAATAAGTTCATTGAAGTAAAGTGAAATTAAATGTTTATCAGTAAGGTGTTAGAAAAAAAACAAACCAACAAAAAGAAATCCCCAAATAACACATGGGTTTTTAAAAGGAGCGAAAAATAATTCTAAATCCATGTCAAAAGCCATGAAAAGAACTGAAATATCTATGCTATTGTTTTTTATTTCATATGATTCTCAGATCTAATTTGGTCAATGAGATTTGAAGAAAAATATATGGGTTTTTTTTACAGAATCAATTTCAGTATAAAAGGAAAATTTTCATCTGTTTTAAAGAGGGGATTTTATATTTTAAATTTCTTTCTTTTTCTTAGTTTCCTTTAGCATGTGTGCTGGCTAAAAAATAACAGTCACTAGCATTGTTTTATGTTCTTTGCTGAGGACCAAGCAAATGTTCAGTATATTTAAACATGGAATAGAATCCAGATTATCAGGTTTGGGTCCAGATTTTGATTTCTACTTTTTTAAGATGTAATGAGTGTACAAAATTAGAGGTGAAACTCACATTGAGGTGTGCCATACAGGTTAGGATACTAAAGACAAAACCAACAATGAATAAGATGTTTCTTATGTTATCTGCTAGCCCGGAATTAAGAAACAAAACAAAACAGAAGTAACTGATAAACAAGAGAAAAAGAGCTTTGACTTTCATGTGCTTGAGATATGTATCATTGTTATGTAGTGTTGCCTTTACTGTTAGACTTCAAAGCAGTACTAGAACGAAAATCATTAGGGAAAGCTGCTATGATGTTAAAGCTCCACCTCCTTCCAGAGTGCTTATGAAAATTACCTGAAAATCACCGAATATGTTTCATAAATGTGCCATCAACTCCCAGCTAACTCAACAGTATGTCTTCTTTATATTCAGAGGAGACTGGTGGGGAGGGGAAGGATTAGTAGTAACAGAGTCATGGAAATGTTGATCAGATGACCTGTGGAAGTCATCTGTCCAAACTTCCTATTCAGATCATGTCTCTTGCCAGCACTAGATCAGGTTAGCTGTGGCTTTATCTAGTGAGACTTGAAAGCCTCCAGGGATGGTGTTTTCTCATTTCCTCTGCATATCCAGTTCCACTGTCACTCTGATGGCAAAAAAGCTTTTCTAATGCCCAGTCTGAATTTACCAAGTGTCAGTGTGCAACCAATGCACCTTGCCATTGCCATTTTGCCATGGATTATTACTTCTTCTTCCTCTTCTTCTCCTTCTTCTTCTCCTTACATTCTGAAATGGATCTCTTCTGACTTTTACCTGATTCATTATTATTAATATTGTCGTTGTTGTTATCTTTATGCATTTAAAGCTGTTCTTCCAAAGATGTTCCAAATATAAGCAATACAGAACTGTCTCCCTGCATGTTATCAACAAAGAGCTGTTTTTCAGAGTATTTATTTTCTTCAGACAAAGAAGTATTTTGAAGTGACAGGCAATTTGTAAACCTGGGTAATTCAGTTATCAAATCTATACTGAGCACCATTTCTTAAAACTTAATGGGCCAGATTCTTCAAAGTCTGCACTGACTGAGCATGACATCGACAAGATCTTCATTCTGAAAACAGTGTTCCTTTCTGCTTGAAAAATAAAAAGTCTACTTTTTCTTTCTTGTCACTGCACTATATTCTTCCAGTGGTACAGAAGTTAACAAGTAGTAAAAACATTCAGTAAAGACTGCATGGAGGTATATCATAGGCAGATAACAAAAGTAATCAGATTTCACTATTATGAGAAGGAAAATACTTGGAAAGCTGCTACTTCATCACATGTCTATCCTTTGGAGTGTTTTAGTGCATGAGGAAGAATTATTACTGGCTAGAGTTCTAAATATATTCCATCTTTCACTCATTCCCACGCCGAGGTGGCACTGGCTTTTCAGTCAAAGAGCATGTGTTTGTTATTTATACAGAAAAACACTCTGTTATAGTACCAATTTATAGGTAGATCTGTATGATAGTTTAGTTGACCTAGGTTTTTGGTTTGTTTTTTTTTTTTAATTCAGCCTGCATGAATTTCTGCTATTCAACATATGTGCTTCAACTCTTTTATCACAGAATCATAGAATCAACCAGGTTGGGAGAGACCTCCGAGATCATCCAGTCTGACCTAGCACCCAGCCCTAGCCAGTCAACTAGACCATGGCACTGTCAATATAAATTGTGATGGTTTGGGTGTCCCCCGCCCCCCCACACTTTAGAAATCACCCAGACTAGACTCAGCCGGCTCTGGAAATTTGAATGAAGCTTANTTTCTTCTTTACACATCCCAGCAAGACTGTGAGGGAAGTACACACCATTGTTTTTTCATTTCTCAGCCTATGATCTAATTCTTCTTACCAAAACATTCTAGTAGGCTCAAACTAGCACATAAATGCAAAGTATAAGGAAAGAAAAAAATAGAAGTATGTGTTTTAGTTACTGGAGAGCTCCATTACAGATGATGTATTTCTATCAGCATAAATAATGAAAAAAATCTAATTTCAGTCATGCAGGAAAAACAATTTGGGGTAATTTCCTGGGTATCTTAAACTTATGTAGAAATGACCTTTTGGTGTATTTTTTTCTTCAATCAGTTTTGTCTACTACTTTTTGACTGCAGATAAACCTTTAGCATTTGCCAAAATCTAGAGCAATGACTTAAACAATTTAGGTATACACTGCATAAAAAATATTTTCCTGTGTTTCTCTAGGTCCTATTCAATAAGCTAATTTCCTATCCCAGTATGTAATGCATTCAGAGGAGACTATCATCATTTTTTTATTTGTCTACATTACTCCCTGAGACTTTTTCAGGTTCTTTATATCCAAGGTCAAAAGTTAGAACATGTTCTCTGCAGACAAATCAAATTTTAACACCCGACATCGGGAAGGGTACCAATACAGAGTGTAATTAAATATATTGTTTATTTCATTGGTCCTACATTTAAAGTTGGGCACATTCCTGAATATCTTGTAACTAGACGACATGAGAATTACTTCCTTGGACAATATAAGCCAGTTGTTTTAGTTTTATTGGAAGCTCATAACCAAGGTTGAGCTTGTTTACAATTCTATATTATTCAATCTTTTCCCCATTAATACAAAATAAGTTACATGGTTACTCTGTGGCAATAATATGACTCTTTTCTTAATGAACATGAGAGGAACTTCAGTATACTAATATATATCAAATTAATAGATATTAAATTAATTCCTAATTATTATTTTTTGCTTTCATTATGCCTGCATAGTGTAAGAATTGGTCCAACGAATGTTATCTGTCTCAATATTGTTATCAGGACTCAAGAACCCTAAAACCTGGACTAATATTCAGGCTAATATCTTAAGATGAGTTTGAAGGAGGCTGCTTCCAAAGTAAGTTACTGATTAAGTTACTGAGCCTGTACAATGGAATGAGGNGGCCAAGAGGATTAAGAAGCAAAGGTGAATCAGCAAAGCAAATGAAGGGTGAGGTTAGAAAGCAAGATGGAGTTCAGCCAGCAGCCTCAGCTCTCCCCAGCAGGCAGAGCTCCCAGTGAAGAGAGAGCAAGCAAGTGACCTAATCTTTGTTTTGCCTTTCTTCTTTACACATCCCAGCAAGACTGTGAGGGAAGTACACACCATTGTTTTTTCATTTCTCAGCCTATGATCTAATTCTTCTTACCAAAACATTCTAGTAGGCTCAAACTAGCACATAAATGCAAAGTATAAGGAAAGAAAAAAATAGAAGTATGTGTTTTAGTTACTGGAGAGCTCCATTACAGATGATGTATTTCTATCAGCATAAATAATGAAAAAAATCTAATTTCAGTCATGCAGGAAAAACAATTTGGGGTAATTTCCTGGGTATCTTAAACTTATGTAGAAATGACCTTTTGGTGTATTTTTTTCTTCAATCAGTTTTGTCTACTACTTTTTGACTGCAGATAAACCTTTAGCATTTGCCAAAATCTAGAGCAATGACTTAAACAATTTAGGTATACACTGCATAAAAAATATTTTCCTGTGTTTCTCTAGGTCCTATTCAATAAGCTAATTTCCTATCCCAGTATGTAATGCATTCAGAGGAGACTATCATCATTTTTTTATTTGTCTACATTACTCCCTGAGACTTTTTCAGGTTCTTTATATCCAAGGTCAAAAGTTAGAACATGTTCTCTGCAGACAAATCAAATTTTAACACCCGACATCGGGAAGGGTACCAATACAGAGTGTAATTAAATATATTGTTTATTTCATTGGTCCTACATTTAAAGTTGGGCACATTCCTGAATATCTTGTAACTAGACCACATGAGAATTACTTCCTTGGACAATATAAGCCAGTTGTTTTAGTTTTATTGGAAGCTCATAACCAAGGTTGAGCTTGTTTACAATTCTATATTATTCAATCTTTTCCCCATTAATATAAAATAACTTACATGGTTACTCTGTGGCAATAATATGACTCTTTTCTTAATGAACATGAGAGGAACATGAACAAAATTTCAGTATACTAATATATATAAAATTAATAGATATTAAATTAATTCCTAATTATTATTTTTTGCTTTCATTATGCCTGCATAGTGTAAGAATTGGTCCAACGAATGTTATCTGTCTCAATATTGTTATCAGGACTCAAGAACCCTAAAACCTGGACTAATATTCAGGCTAATATCTTAAGATGAGTTTGAAGGAGGCTGCTTCCAAAGTAAGTTACTGATTAAGTTACTGAGCCTGTACAATGGAATGAGGTTTCCATGGATATACTGGTGCAAGCTCTATGGGAAGGGAACTGCTTGGTACTAAGAGCATCAAGCCCTTCTGTTGCCATAGTGAATGTCATGATGATGGATTGTCCCACTGTCCAAGCTCATTCTCTTGGAATGAAAATCATAACACATGTCAATAAAGGATTGATGCCTTGGTGCCAATGAGGGTACAGTGAACCTTAGACAAACACTACTCATTAAAATGTCATTATAAAATGAAAACGCACCTCCTGGTAGAAAACTACCCACCTCCAAGGCAGACCACACCTCAGACGCTCCTCTTTGGACCTTTGTGAAAGCCTTGCTCACGAGGGGCAATGAGAGACAGGGAGAGGTGGAGATTGGCTGTGGACAAGTATGTGACTATAAAAGAATTCTCCCTAGCAATGAGGCTTTGAAAGCATTGCCCATCAGGATCAAGAAAAGATCAAAAGGACCAACAGGATTGGACCTGGGACCAGAGCGACTTCTTTTGACCCCTGCATTGGTGGTAACTATAAACTCCTTTCTCTTTTCTCTCTTTTTACTTTATTCTACATTTCTCCTTTCTTCTTTCACTTTTCCCTACCTATCACTAGCTTCTTTATAGACAAACAATAAAGTTCTACTGTTCCAAGTATGGATTGGGCATGATGCATTGAAAATTTCATCAGGGTTCACTAGGGAAATCACAACATAAAACATGAATGGAATACTTTCTGCAATTAGAAGGCATAGCTCATTACTATGAGTATAAATACATTTCAGTGAGTTTTATCTTGTAACCTTACAAAATTAATTTCAGTTTCAAATTTCCTAATTCTTGTAAATACCTCATGAAAAAAAGTGCTGTGTCTTCTTCACCTTTAAAGAAGAGAGCAGTGGTAGTGCTTATTCTGGTGGTGTACCATTGTAATTCTACATATTTAAAAGTGTAGGAACTGCATTTCTTCAAACACTGCAGTATTGAAATCTTAGTTAGTGAGCTGTAATCTTGGTGTCTATTCCTTTCTGCTAGAAATAAATGAATATAACACAACTATAATCGCCTTTTGTTTTTCATAAAAGCATGTAGAAATCTCACTTGACACAAGGTAGTAATCTTCATAGAGCTGAATACCAAAAAAAAAACCCAGAAATAATCCTATAGAATTATTTTTTTAAGTGTTCTTTTTCCTAGTCTTTGTTACCGCTGCCTTGTACTCATTCCCTACTACACAGGGTTTGGAAAGAGTGTTGATGATTTTGAGAAAAAGAGCAAAAAAATAAAGCTTGAACTACTGCCAGAAAGCAATTTTTAATGTAGAGAAAATGAAAAAATATAAAAACCCCCAAAAATTGCTCCTAAATTTTCGTTTAAAAAAAAGATTGCCTGATGGAACTGATTTGGTTGATACATTTGCCTCAGCTCCACGTAGATTTGTGTTGTCCTTACCAAAGTAATAATTTTTTATCTGCTACCTTATTTTATCTCTCAGTGATTTCTCTGAAATGATTGTAATATTCATAAATTTATGCAATTTTCTTCTCTTTTCAGTGATTCTTTGAATTCTTTTGCTGAGTTTGGATTTCTCTTTAAGTGATTGCCTCTGCATGTTCTGAGCAGCTCAATACTCCTTTTTCCTGGTAAAATTGCCATTGCTATCATATTTTAACTTCTAATGACAGGCAAACCGACTAACCATACCTACTTCAACCTGCTCATTTTCTCTCTCTATACTTCTCATTTTTCAAATGCCAATTATACAAGACATTTACATAGTTCTTTTTTTCTGTGACATACAAACTAACACTGTTGGTTTAATGGAAATGGACTGAAACTATTAACAAAAGTAGCATATTCTGCTTAAATGCAGCAAACCAATGTGAACTTAATTTTAAATGCTTAAAATGTTTCCACTATCCCACAAAGAATACCAGACAGCTTTGTTCCCATGATTTTAGGATTCTCATATTAAAAGCACACAAACTAAGAAAGTGTCAGCAATCTGTGGAAATGTCATGTGTGGATCTAAATGAAACATCATTCAAAAAGGCTTGTCTTGATGTTAGAGCTGACCTTGCAGTATTCAGTATTTCTTTCTTACTTCCCAGTAGTGGGAAAGTAAAGAGTCAGGTTACTTAGCTTTCTGGGAAAGGATGTAGAATGAATGAATTAGTAGATGAAAGTGGAATATTGATTTACACACAAAAAGTTATCTTAACCTGTAATAACCTGAATCAGTGGTAGACCACACGTTAAGGAAATATTTACAACAACTCCTGGACAGAACACTGAAGATAAATGTCCAAACATCACTGCTGTGTTTGGTAATATGCTGAATTATTCCATCATAGGAAATGAACTTTTATAAGAACAGAAACTTAAAGACATCTCATCAGCCCTGTTTCCTCTCTGAAGTTTTCTGGTGCCTTCATCTTAGGAAGGAATGAGTCCAGAGGAGGGCTACGAATGTGATCCAAGGGCTAGAACATCTCTGCTATGAGGATGGGCTGAGGGAACTGGGCTTGTTCTAGAGCAGATTCCAGTGAGACCTTATAACCATCTTTCAATACCTGAAGAGATCCTACAGGAAGGCTGGAGAAGGACTTTTCATAAGCATCTCTTGCAGTAGGACAAGGAGAATAGTTTGAAGCTGAGAGAGAGTAGATTTGGACTGGGTCTTAGGAAGAAGTCCTTCAGTACGAGAGTGGTGGGACTCTAGAATAGGCTGTCCAGAGAGATTGTGGATGCCTTCTCCCTGGGGTGTTCAAGGCTGGGCGGGATGAGGCCTTGAGCAGCCTGGTCTAGTTGCACCTACAGCAGGGAGGTTGGAATGGATGATCTCTAAGGTCACTTCCAATGTAACCCATTCTATGATTCTGTGATCTTTTTCATCCACTCAAATATCCCTAACACTGCAAGCTGGATATCTTCCACTGCTCCCCACACACCTTTCCTACTCCCTCCTGTTCATTTTCTAATGGAGCTTATCCTTTACTAGGACCAACTTTTAAAACACAAGCTTCATTAGTCTCCATTTGTTATTGTATTTGAATCCAGTTTGAATTTCATGCTACACTGTATGGAAATGTTTATTCTATCTTGAGAGTCCTAGAAGAAATTTTAATATCTGACCCTTCTGACATGTGTATGACTTTAGTAGCATATTAATTTAATTTCTGTAAGAGGTCTGTAACTTTTAACCCCATGTGACAATACCAGAAAGAGGTTAGCTGGGTGTAATTAATGTTTCTTTAACTAGGTCATCAGAGTATAAGATCTAACTTCAATGATAATTAATTGGCACTTTAGCAAATACTCAACAACTCCCTCGTTAGTCTCATAACGGCATCAGCTTTGTAATCGTTGAAACCACACATGCTCAGATCTAACAAATTTGGAAAACACAGCTGTGGTGTGTGTTTCACTATGGTTTTAATTAAATTAGTAATGTAGCACAGGGTACAATTTAAATGCAATGTATGACTGCATTGGTTTTGATTTTAAATCAACATTACTCAATCACTTTTTATGACTGGATTATACTCCTAAATTATATCAATCTCCATGGAAGGCCTAAAAACAAATGACTAGTGTTACAATTATAGTCTTTATATATTATATATTTTAACTATATATTGTTATATATAATCATAGAACCAGCCAGGTTGGAAGAGACCTCCAAGATCATCCAGTCCAACCTATCATGCAGTCCTATCCAGTCAACTAGACCATGGCACTAAGTGCCTCATCCAGTCTTTCCTTGAACACCTCCAGGGTTGGCGATTCCACCATCTCCCTGGGGCAGCCCATTCCAATGACAAAGCACTTCATGTATATTACAGCTGATCCTTAGGAGATGCCAGAGAAAAAGAACACTCTAGCTATTCCTCAGGAGTATGCAAAAATATGCAGTTGTTATTTGTAGGACAGGATGTTGGTTTTCTATTTAATTTTTCTTTCTTTTTTTTTGTTACTAAGGTTGTGAAGAGAAACCTGAGTTATGTTAACATTATATTAAGTGTAATTAATTTACTAGCTACATGTATTGGGTTGAGAACTCCCTCCCCGCAGCTGAAATTTACCAGACCAGTTATGAAGTAAGATAAAGCTATATTTTCAGCAAAGCTAAACTTACAAGCATATATATAAAGTGGTTATACCTATTTACAACTATATACAATTGAGAAATAATACAGAAATCCAGATTCCCTCCTGGGAAGCCCAGAAGGGGCCAACATCACCCTCTCTATCTCCCAGACAGAAAACAACCAGCGAGTCTTACATGTTATCTGGTCAGCCAAGGTTAGTGGAGGACACTAGAGAGAAGCAAAGGGAGCAAGCACTCAGAAGCAAAGAGGGACAAATTACTTCTACTTTGGCTTTTTATCCCTTTTAGCAAACCAATGAATGATACTGCCTTTATCATTTGTCATGGAGGGCCCATAGGCACGAAAACAGACCTGCATATGCCTTGCCCTGCCTAGACATGTTTTTCCTGCTTCTTAATCAGGGGTGAGCACATGGCCAGCACAGAGGGGCACAAAGGGCCTGGTGCCGTGGGGTCTGGCCTGCCCAGGCTTTGGGTTGTGTAAGCCCCCACGTGCTCGGCTCAGGCTTGCCGGGTGCTAGGCCCATGTGAGCCCCATATTTGGAAAGTCCAGGCCTGTGGCTCCTTGCCTATTGTGGCAAGGTTGGCTGACTGCAAGCCTGATTGGTTATTGGTGGCCGATGAGACCACTGATCTCAGCCCTCATTTAATAAATAGAGGTGCATTCACTCACCAGCTCATCTCACCCACGTGTGCATCGACTCAGTATCCTGAGTACTTGCCTGCAGAGCTCACTTAAGCCTGTCATTACAGGGCTCAGACTCCCCGTGCAGCCGTGCATCCCACTGCATGCCCACCGCCTTATTGCCTGCTGTGTGCCTTAGCCATGAGCCACCAGGTGCAGACTCACTTGTCTGCATGGGATCGTCTTCCCTCTGACCCGCCAGCAAATCCTGCCTGCGAGTTCCCCGGACGCAGCAGCCACGGTCAGAGACTGCTGCCCCTGAAGCCAGGAGTATTCCAGCCTCGGAGTCCATGGGCGGAGACCCTAAGGAGTTGGACGCTTTACATAGGCTGTGGCGTAGCCCGGAGGGTGATTTATAATTAATCAAATTGTGAGTAAATGCTTCTCTAATTCCTATTGTGCCTGCCATAGAGCAGAAAGCTTGCAGCCCACCCTGCTGGGCTAATAGTATATAGACCCCAAGCGGCAGTAGCCGCGGGGAAAACTCTCTCTGTTAATAGTTCTATGCTAGTCATTGGAATAGAGTTATTAATAAGCCGTTTATTGTGATATTTCCTGTAAGGTTCTCCATGACCGTGAATTGAATCATATTTAATATAGTGGTTGGGGGTGTCAAGAGTTAAGAATATTGAGTTTAATAAATATATTTTTGTAAAAATTATCTCGCACCGATTGATTTCTCCCCTTCGCCACAAACCGGCGTAGGGGGCAGGATCCCCCTCCGCAACATCATTATTATTCTTTTGCAACCAATGATCTGATTTCTCTCCAAATATTCCAGTTAGCCTCAGACCAGGACATTACAGCATATTGAACTATTTTTTTTTTGCCATTACTAGCAAAAGGCCACAGGATATAGCATGTCCTATCAATAGGTGTCCTAAGGCTGGCTGAGGCTGCTCTTGGCCTGAGTGCATCTGAGCTGGGTTTACCAAGTGGCCCATGCCAAGTGCTCATTTCCCACTCTGAGCTCCAGATCCACGACTGCTGCCTAGGAAGGGGCTGAAAGCCCCAGGCAGTCCCTGCAGACAAAGGGCCCCAAGGACTGCAGGGGAGGTCTCACCCGTTCCTTGGAAACCATAGGAAGAGAGGAAATTGGAGTAACAAAATACATAAAAATTCTTCCGTGTAGGATGCAGGGGATATTGGAAGGGTGAACGTAATGCCAGGGAAATTGGTAGGTGGCAGGATGATTTAAAACAAAAATCATAATAAACTGTATTGTTGTAAAAATGTTCTGCATGTTATTATGTGCACTTTTAGACTATTAAAATGTGAATTGACTAACAGTAAGTATTTGATTTCAAAAACATTCTGTGTTTCTTTCTGGGGCTTGTAAGATACTGTATGTAAAAGCTGATGCATTTATTTCACTAGACTGTGCTTTGAGGAAAACATACCATTTATCTATCACTTATATCATCAAAGATGCTGTTAGCACATAGCAAACAGTCACAGAGGCACAGGAACATTGAGAAATTCCAATGAAATGTTTGGTAAATGTCATTTAAGGACGAATGTGTATGGCAAAATAAGGTGATACTCCTAGTTACGTGACGGTAGAGTCTAGAGGAAAAGACACCTCTTTGAAAAAGGAAAAACTTATTTCTGGTTGTAACATTAATTTGTAATAAAGTAGTAAGGATTTTATTTCTGAAATGTGGATTCTGAGTGTCATTTGAGATTATGTAATCTATGATGCCTGGTGTCCAGCAGCGTGTACAGAAAAGCCCAGGTCTGCCACAGGCCCATGTCATATATGTTCCTCAAAACACTGGGCCAGCTCAGGGACTCTGTATTCTGGTTTGGTAGCTGAACACTGAAGAGTTTGTATTAGGGTGATGGAGACAGCGCATCACTTAAAATACTAAATGAGCAGTCCTGAGGACCTCAAGGACACATTATATTTAAATGTATTCGAGTTGAAATATTTCTTCTTTTTTTCTAGCCTTCGGACAAGCTACGAACAATCTTAAGGCGGGGAGAAATTGGACTGAGAAAGTATATTCAAAACAGGACAAAGTAAATGAGGTCTTTCAGTGTATTTGTTTTTGCTGTACTGGCTACTGAGCTGAGTACTTCACACAATTAAAAAGTCCAGTATCTCTGATACACAACTGAACACTTCCTCATAAATTTGCTATGAGTCAGGGGCATCCAATGAGGCTTATGGCATGAGAAGGTGTGGATGATTGTTTTTTCCATCTGAATGACCACAAACTATATTAATACTAATGAAGTCTCCCAAATTAGTCCTGCAGAGGAATATCTAGAGGGATATAATGTCTTATTTCTATTTGCTACCAATAAGAGTTTCAGTATTAAATAATATCAGAACTGGAGTCAGATCCACATATTCTTCCCAGTAGTCACAATGGCAGTGATGAAGCTGGATTGGTTTTCTGACATTCTAAATGCTTATATATATATATATGCATGCATATGTGTGCATATATATGTGTATATATATTACTTATTATGAAATACTGTAAAATTTTGAAAATGTAGTTCATTCTCTGTATAAATTCACACTTTAGTGAATTAATAGGAGCATTTATTTATCATGAAGCTTGTACAGATTCACCTTAATTTCCAAACCTGTTTATCCTATAGTTTTGGTTTCCTTAGAATCTTGTTCTGACTCTTTGGAAAAAGCTGCAACTACCAACTGGGAGAATACTTGACTTAACTAGCTAATTTTGTGAGATTATAGAATGGGTTTGGGACATGGCTTTGATATAAATATCTCCAGTATTATGAATGTCTCTAGGTTTGGGCTGACCAAAACAGATTTTTTTTCACAGGTATTGAAATAGAATTTTTAGGCATGAAGAATCAGATAATTGCATTTAAAGGACAGTTTGATAACTGCTAGTTCATGCCTGCAAGTTAATAGTTTAATGTTTTTAAGATTCCAGCATTTACTTAAGGTTTACCAACTTTGTAGATTATTCGAAAGCTCACTTAATATCATAGACAGGCTGAGGAGAGAAGCAAACAGAAGTAAAAAGAAAAGAAGCATATACTACACTTGCTTCAAAAATGTATACAACTCAGATTGAAATTTTAAAATAAGGCCATGCTTGGCCATGTATTTCCATGAAATTTAACATCAGGCTTTCCCATAACAAGACTTTCTCCAAGAAAACTACCCAAGCTTTAAAGTATTAAAAAATCATTTTTAGTCTGGTGAGAGGAGAGCATCTCTGAATAAGTGCACAGCACTTGTGAACCTGACATTTAGAACACAAACACAATGCACTGCCTCGCTATAAATCCATATGTGCAAAATCTTCCTTGAGGAGAGGAAATGAAAACAAACTAGCAAGAACATTATTAACTGATGTGACAAATCTCCTGTTGATTTGACCTAGTTAAGATGCACCATTGTTTGACTAACTATCCTTCAGGGAATTCAAACACCCAGGGAAAGAATGGAAGTCTACAATAGTTGTACCAGTTCCTTAACACGGTGGAATTACAATTGCTCTTTTTATTTGTTTTATATAGCAAGTTGCTGTCTTTGTCATGGTTGAGTGAGTCTCTAATTGAATTTAGGACAAGATCATCAGCCAGCAACCTACCTTGTTTATGAAATCACTAGAACAGTAAAGGAACCAGTACATTATTATCATGCACTGCTATTGTCTTAACTCTGGTTTCTGTAGTAAACAGACTGGGAGGATGTTTTACTGCTCCATAGTATTACAAATATATTCAGTCCAGCTCTTGGTAGTTGAAAAGATGAGGGGGAAAAAAGTGTGCAATGACTTGACTGATGAGTATGTGTGTTGAAGCATGTAAGTAAAAGTGCCTGACTTACACCTGAAGAGAATTAATCAGGCACAAGCAATGCCAGATAGGTTATTATATATTTGAAAAGCACATACTCAAAATGAAGTGAATGTTTTATGAGAAGATTATGATTCAAATGTTTAGTTTGATCCCTCATTATTGCTTCTCACATGGAATATATTTTTTTTTGGCTTTCACTCAATCTCTTCTTCCTGAAATGCATATATATTAGGTCATAGCCCTTGTTTCTAACTGTATTCCGATGAATATTGGTTCATTTTAGTCCTTGTGTTGGTGACTTTGTATGCTTCTATTGCTAAGGTGGGTTAAAAGACTGAAATGTTTATGACGTTTCACCAAACCTATACCAATAATTCTACATAGTAAAGATTTCTGAGTTAAGTGAATAGTGACAAAATATCTGCATTTTTTGAGATATATGAAAACAAAACTTACTCAAAGAATTTGAATGAGTCAGAAGTTAGGAGAGGAAATGTTGAGGGAATGGAAGAGGTCTGGAGAAGAACCATGAGTTGTAAGGAAGGATGCAGCAATCATTGAGGGCTGCAAGGGAGATAGAAGTGAATCATGTGATTTTTATCAAGGAGGGGAAAGAATAGTCTAGCTCAAGAACAGTAATGGTTGACTTTCTAGAGGAAGAAAGGAAGATTAATATTTGTGAGCTAGTTGAAAGGAGGAAGAAAAGGAAAAGCAGGGGAAGACGAATTGCTATATATGAAAGCTGGGAGATTTGTAACTGTGCAATTTATTACTATTATTTTAGTAACATTAGTCAAAAAATCACCTAACAAAATACATGAGTTTCATTCTTGGACTGGATAGATGCTAAGTACCATTGGTATTACCATATGACAAGATAACAAATAAGAAAGTACACACATTCAGTTGAAATCTCTTTCTCAGGAAAAAAGACCGTTACTCAATCTCCCAAAACATAAAATACTCATGTCCATGTGTTAAAATACACTTCGTGCCATGCATCAAGTTGACAGTATCACTTACATTTAACACTACCTGTGAAATAACATTGACAGTGCACTGTATTCGCCTGTAGAAAGTTCATATCATCCTATTGAAGTACTTGGCCAGGCAACAGTGAAAAATTAAAATTACAAAACCCTCAAATTGCAAATTATACAAAGGATTGGTTGCAATATCTGTCAAATCTCACATTCTCAGAGGGATCAGGAATCATAAATTCCTTTGTAATCGAGGGAAATTAGTCACATAACAGCCCCTTTTTTTTTTTTAATCTGTGCCTTTAGAAACATTTAACTGTCTGAGCAAGACATTTGGTGAAAAATTTAAGGAAAAGAACAAGTTTATAGAAATAATATTTTTTTTAACAAAAAAATTCACTCATGGAGCAAGTGAATTGCTTTCTGAAGAGGTTCAGTAACAATAGTTTTTTTGAAAGGTTGTGATTTAAGACCAAATTTCTTTTCTTTGCCTTTGCTGCTACTTACTCAACACTTACGACCTTGTCTACCTACAGATACTATATCCACTAAATCCTGTTATTACAGTCTTTATTCAGCCTCATCAACTTCTCCAAATGGAGTTGAGAGAACAAGAGAGGAGAGAAATATGAAAGTAGATTTAATAGGAGTAGATAGCGATTCACAGTGTTTCACAGATACCATTAAGATAACAAACAATGTATTCTCAATGAATAAATTGTGTTGTATAAAATCCTTCCAGCTTGCTCCTGGCGATAGCTTTTAACATATCAAGAGCTAAAGTATACATTTACTTCAGTCAAGGTTGTACTACAGAGTAATGGGGACATCATTGTTCTGAAGGGCTCATTGAATGAATGTCAGTCTACTTTTATAGCCAGTGAATCTGTTTTTCCTGGTCATGAGTTGAGAACAGATTATTATTTTTGTGAACTTGTTCTGTTTGATTTTGTTTACTGATTTTGTTTTTGTGACCCTCATCCATGAGTCCCTCATTCAAATGAGTCTTTCAACAAAGGAGAATTCAGGAGTGTGCATTTTATGTGGAAATTCCATGATCTGCGTTCAAAATCTCAGTCTTTTACCTGTATCACTTGTTGAGTTGGTCTCTCTTCTAGGCCTGCATTGAAATTATCAGCTACAGTCATGAAAATGGAGATAAACTGGAAAATTTATTGCATTCTGTGCACAATAAAATGTATTCTGTTTCCTCAAGATGTAGTCAAAATTCATGGGACAAACCTTCAGCTTCTTTGCCGAAGAAGGTAAGATACAATTTATGTGGAATATGTTTTCATTTTCAGTCAATAGGTTTTTTTTTCTCTGTTGAATTAGAAAAATAAATAATATTTTAAAAAAAAAACCTTTTCTCTATTTTTTTCATTGGCCTCTCGTATCCAAGTTAGAGAACAGATGTTTGGAATTTTTTTACACTAAAGGAATGATAAGCCTATTTATTGCCTCCAAGAACTGATACTCAGTTTGAAGACTTAGACACATCCTTCAAATGAGAATAAATGCATGAATAACTTAGGATTTTTACCTCCCCTTTCCCCCCCATCATTACCCTGGGTATTTTGCTCTCCTAGGCTGAGATCTATTGGAAATCTGAGATATAGGAAATCTTCAGAGTTGGTTTAAGGTAACGTTAGGAGCACTTTGTCTGTGCAATAGAGTTCAAAGTAAGAGTTGTGATAGTATAAAAACACTTGCTATACTTTTTTCCTTTTTTTTTTTTTTTTTTTTAACTGAGTACTGTACACAGAAAATACCCATTTTTGGCACAGTAATGTCTAGAGTTAAAATATCCATTTTTGGCACAGTAATGTCTAGAGTTGAGTGGATTGTCCATTTGTTAAACTGTTGTGGTTGTTTACAAGGTTATAGTATCTCACTTTTTGAAGTACATCCATTTGGAAAATTTCACTTTTAGCGTGACAAAATCCATGTCTGAGTGATGTGAGAGAAGAGCCTAAGTAACAAAACATACTAGTTCTTTCTGACTAGAAATAGTTTATAATTACAGCCAGAAAATATTTATTTTATTTAACATCACTGTAAAACTGCAATTACAGTACATCCAAGATGAAGTCTTAGCTGCTAATGTCTCTGTAGCTCAAAGGAAAATTAAGCTAAGGCTACTGGTTTTATAGGTTCTATTTCCACAGAGTTTGGACTATATGCTAGAACAAGGCTCACTATTGCCTGTAGGTCCATATGACACCTGAGCACACACACTGATACGAATTTCTCTTTCTCATTCAAGATTTTATCAGTGTCTTCAGGGTTTGTAGTGACTTTTTTATTGCTATAATGGCATATTCTCTTCAATTTAGATGTAACTTTCTCCATTTCTCCTCAAAAACACATGCTTTTAGAACAATATAAAGGATTGTACAAGGTGATTAAGGAAAAATAGGTGTAAATAAAATGTGGCTATACAACAGGTATACTTCCACCTATAGTGAGATGCATAAGCTCACCTTCTAAAATTGTATGGAAGTGCATAAGAATACTAGATAGTGCAAGCAGATAATACATGCATTAACACTGTCTAGTGTTTCCTAAGAGCATTTTACTGATGTGATCCCCATATTTTGAGTTATTTTGAAATTTCTCATTTAAATTACAAGACCAGAAGGTTGTTGTGATGTCTTTTAGTAGAAAGGAAAATGCAAAATGTCAAAATCAGCTTAATATTTTCTTTTACTTCAGCCATGCATTTATTGTGAGTAGTAATTCAGAAGTCATTTCTTTTTCTGCATCTTTTCCCAGGAGGTAGAACTTTGATTAAGAGTAGTACTATTGTCCTTTACAGGAAACTACATGTTCTAACCCTTAATTTGATTCTTTGCACATATTTAGGCTTAGCCTCAAGGGTTAATCAAATAATTTGGCTCGCATTAACACCACGTCTGATATTGTGCATCTTTTATGCCAAATCACATCAATACAGAAGTAGGTTGATTAAAATATTGTCTTCCAGAATCTGTGCAATCATTATTTGAGCTATCAAATTAAGAAGTTGCCTAGCAAACAATGAAGCAAAATCAATGTAAACCTGTCAATTTTTCTCATGTTACTGACATGGTTTGGGAGTTTGCCCTTTCCCCCAACTTCGAATCACCAGGCTGGAAGTTAATGATCTGNATTTTTTTTTGGCTTTCACTCAATCTCTTCTTCCTGAAATGCATATATATTAGGTCATAGCCCTTGTTTCTAACTGTATTCCGATGAATATTGGTTCATTTTAGTCCTTGTGTTGGTGACTTTGTATGCTTCTATTGCTAAGGTGGGTTAAAAGACTGAAATGTTTATGACGTTTCACCAAACCTATACCAATAATTCTACATAGTAAAGATTTCTGAGTTAAGTGAATAGTGACAAAATATCTGCATTTTTTGAGATATATGAAAACAAAACTTACTCAAAGAATTTGAATGACTCAGAAGTTAGGAGAGGAAATGTTGAGGGAATGGAAGAGGTCTGGAGAAGAACCATGAGTTGTAAGGAAGGATGCAGCAATCATTGAGGGCTGCAAGGGAGATAGAAGTGAATCATGTGCTTTTTATCAAGGAGGGGAAAGAATAGTCTAGCTCAAGAACAGTAATGGTTGACTTTCTAGAGGAAGAAAGGAAGATTAATATTTGTGAGCTAGTTGAAAGGAGGAAGAAAAGGAAAAGCAGGGGAAGACGAATTGCTATATATGAAAGCTGGGAGATTTGTAACTGTGCAATTTATTACTATTATTTTAGTAACATTAGTCAAAAAATCACCTAACAAAATACATGAGTTTCATTCTTGGACTGGATAGATGCTAAGTACCATTGGTATTACCATATGACAAGATAACAAATAAGAAAGTACACACATTCAGTTGAAATCTCTTTCTCAGGAAAAAAGACCGTTACTCAATCTCCCAAAACATAAAATACTCATGTCCATGTGTTAAAATACACTTCGTGCCATGCATCAAGTTGACAGTATCACTTACATTTAACACTACCTGTGAAATAACATTGACAGTGCACTGTATTCGCCTGTAGAAAGTTCATATCATCCTATTGAAGTACTTGGCCAGGCAACAGTGAAAAATTAAAATTACAAAACCCTCAAATTGCAAATTATGCAAAGGATTGGTTGCAATATCTGTCAAATTTCACATTCTCAGAGGGATCAGGAATCATAAATTCCTTTGTAATCAAGGGAAATTAGTCACATAACAGCCCTTTTTTTTTTTGTTAATCTGTGCCTTTAGAAACATTTAACTGTCTGAGCAAGACATTTGGTGAAAAATTTAAGGAAAAGAACAAGTTTATAGGAATAATATTTTTTTTAAACAAAAAAATTCACTCATGGAGCAAGTGAATTGCTTTCTGAAGAGGTTCAGTAACAATAGTTTTTTTGAAAGGTTGTGATTTAAGACCAAATTTCTTTTCTTTGCCTTTGCTGCTACTTACTCAACACTTACGACCTTGTCTACCTACAGATACTATATCCACTAAATCCTGTTATTACAGTCTTTATTCAGCCTCATCAACTTCTCCAAATGGAGTTGAGAGAACAAGAGAGGAGAGAAATATGAAAGTAGATTTAATAGGAGTAGATAGCGATTCACAGTGTTTCACAGATACCATTAAGATAACAAACAATGTATTCTCAATGAATAAATTGTGTTGTATAAAATCCTTCCAGCTTGCTCCTGGCGATAGCTTTTAACATATCAAGAGCTAAAGTATACATTTACTTCAGTCAAGGTTGTACTACAGAGTAATGGGGACATCATTGTTCTGAAGGGCTCATTGAATGAATGTCAGTCTACTTTTATAGCCAGTGAATCTGTTTTTCCTGGTCATGAGTTGAGAACAGATTATTATTTTTGTGAACTTGTTCTGTTTGATTTTGTTTACTGATTTTGTTTTTGTGACCCTCATCCATGAGTCCCTCATTCAAATGAGTCTTTCAACAAAGGAGAATTCAGGAGTGTGCATTTTATATGGAAATTCCATGATCTGCGTTCAAAATCTCAGTCTTTTACCTGTATCACTTGTTGAGTTGGTCTCTCTTCTAGGCCTGCATTGAAATTATCAGCTACAGTCATGAAAATGGAGATAAACTGGAAAATTTATTGCATTCTGTGCACAATAAAATGTATTCTGTTTCCTCAAGATGTAGTCAAAATTCATGGGACAAACCTTCAGCTTCTTTGCCGAAGAAGGTAAGATACAATTTATGTGGAATATGTTTTCATTTTCAGTCAATAGGTTTTTTTTTCTCTGTTGAATTAGAAAAATAAATAATATTTTAAAAAAAAAACCTTTTCTCNAATATCCATTTTTGGCACAGTAATGTCTAGAGTTGAGTGGATTGTCCATTTGTTAAACTGTTGTGGTTGTTTACAAGGTTATAGTATCTCACTTTTTGAAGTACATCCATTTGGAAAATTTCACTTTTAGCGTGACAAAATCCATGTCTGAGTGATGTGAGAGAAGAGCCTAAGTAACAAAACATACTAGTTCTTTCTGACTAGAAATAGTTTATAATTACAGCCAGAAAATATTTATTTTATTTAACATCACTGTAAAACTGCAATTACAGTACATCCAAGATGAAGTCTTAGCTGCTAATGTCTCTGTAGCTCAAAGGAAAATTAAGCTAAGGCTACTGGTTTTATAGGTTCTATTTCCACAGAGTTTGGACTATATGCTAGAACAAGGCTCACTATTGCCTGTAGGTCCATATGACACCTGAGCACACACACTGATACGAATTTCTCTTTCTCATTCAAGATTTTATCAGTGTCTTCAGGGTTTGTAGTGACTTTTTTATTGCTATAATGGCATATTCTCTTCAATTTAGATGTAACTTTCTCCATTTCTCCTCAAAAACACATGCTTTTAGAACAATATAAAGGATTGTACAAGGTGATTAAGGAAAAATAGGTGTAAATAAAATGTGGCTATACAACAGGTATACTTCCACCTATAGTGAGATGCATAAGCTCACCTTCTAAAATTGTATGGAAGTGCATAAGAATACTAGATAGTGCAAGCAGATAATACATGCATTAACACTGTCTAGTGTTTCCTAAGAGCATTTTACTGATGTGATCCCCATATTTTGAGTTATTTTGAAATTTCTCATTTAAATTACAAGACCAGAAGGTTGTTGTGATGTCTTTTAGTAGAAAGGAAAATGCAAAATGTCAAAATCAGCTTAATATTTTCTTTTACTTCAGCCATGCATTTATTGTGAGTAGTAATTCAGAAGTCATTTCTTTTTCTGCATCTTTTCCCAGGAGGTAGAACTTTGATTAAGAGTAGTACTATTGTCCTTTACAGGAAACTACATGTTCTAACCCTTAATTTGATTCTTTGCACATATTTAGGCTTAGCCTCAAGGGTTAATCAAATAATTTGGCTCGCATTAACACCACGTCTGATATTGTGCATCTTTTATGCCAAATCACATCAATACAGAAGTAGGTTGATTAAAATATTGTCTTCCAGAATCTGTGCAATCATTATTTGAGCTATCAAATTAAGAAGTTGCCTAGCAAACAATGAAGCAAAATCAATGTAAACCTGTCAATTTTTCTCATGTTACTGACATGGTTTGGGAGTTTGCCCTTTCCCCCAACTTCGAATCACCAGGCTGGAAGTTAATGATCTGATCTGATTTTTCTCATTAAAATATTCCAATTAGTTTAAAACCAGCACATTTACCAATCTGTTCTTTGAAAAATGTTTGTCAATTCCAGCTTTTCAGCATCAGATACTTGCCTTTGTTATCATAGATCTTGAGCATCACACAAGGATCCTTTATAATGATGCATTTAATGAATAATTATGTGCTTCTTTCTTTGTATGTAACCTTAAGTTTCTTGTAATCAAAATGAGGTCTTTATTTTTTATTAGGAGAAATAAATTTCGAGGAGTTATCCTAAAATTCTTTGATTCAAAAAGAGCTTACTTCCATGTAGAAGGTAAGAAATAAGCAGTAGTGGCCATTAAGCACAAGGAAGTGATCATTCCCTTGTATTCACTACTGATGAGGCCACACCTTGAGCGTTGTGTTTAGTTCTGGGTCCCTCACTATAAGAAGGATCTTGAAGTGCTAGAGCATGTCCAGGGAAAGGCAACAAGGGTCATGAAGGGCCTGGAGCACACAATTAACAAGGAGCATCTCAGAGAGCTTGAGATATTCAGTCTACAGAAGAGGAGGCTGAGGGAAGACCTTACCACTCTCTACAACTATCTGAAGGGAGGTTGGAGTGAGGAGGGAAACAGTCTCCTCTCCTTGATGACAAACAACAGGACTGGGGGAAATGATTACAAGCTAGGAAACCAGGAAAGGTTTAGGCTAGATATTAGGAAATACGTATTTATGATGAAGGTTATTAAACATTAGAATGGTCTGCCCAGGGCAGTGATGGAGTCACTGTTCTTGAAAGAGTTCAAGCAGCATGTTGACCTGGCGCTTAGGGACATGGTTTAGTGTTAGTACTGGGTTGAAGGTTGGACTGGATGATCTTTGAATATATCCAACCAGATATATTCTATGATTCTGCATTTCTGTGAAGTTCCTCTGACTAGCCTGAACATCTAATATAATAAAATGATGAAAAAAGGATGTACATATCAGCTATATAGCTCTCAAAGTATCTTATATAGAAAAGACAAGTTCAGTATAAGTGAAGATTATTGCTCTATTTTTTGTGTGTCGGTGATGAAGTATATTTTTATTTCCCCTCAGAGGCAATAGTGAGGTGAAAGTTAATGATATCCCTGTCCCTTTGAGAACATGCAGCAGCCTGCTTTATTGCCCACTTCATTTATCTGAAGGGTTGTGTGGTTGCTGAAGCAAACATGTCTTGAACCAAAGGAAGAGAAATGGTGGAAATCAGCTCCAAAAGAGGGGCTGGAGTTAAAAACTGCACAGAACCTGCACTAGAATTTCTAACAGTAGATCAGATAGACTTTCCTCTTCTTGAACACAAATCTAGCAAAATGCTTACGTATGGGTGGTCACGCCAAAAGAAGCCCGCATATGTCGGAGCGCTTTGCTGGATCAAGACCAGAGAGGCTGGCCAACCTTTGATTACTGCATTAATTTCATGCTAGGTATCTATATGTTTATACATATTCTTGTAATGCCTCAAAACTCTTTTACATTACAAGCTATATAGAAACAAATTGCTTCATCCGGTTCTGCAGTACATTTGTGGCGTAGTACGCTGCAGTGGTTAATAGAGCATAGCTGCACTGTAAAATAACTTAGGACAAAAGTAGAAGAATGTTGAATCTCATTAAAAATGCACAGGAGAATGAAGCTGGCAGGGTGTAATTACCTGAGCTGAAATTTAGCCAGGACATCAGAATTCAAAGTTGCTTCTTAGGAAACTTTTGCTTTAATCAACATCAGAAGTGCAAGCTATTTCTCAAGTATTTACCTTCATGTGTTCATTTGAATTTACATTGAATTCACACAATTCCCTCTTAGCATTAACATATTGATAAGGTACAACGAAAGGTTACTTAACTGTACAATATTTTTATGGCAAGGAGTTACACCTGCAAGCAAGTCATCCACATCTAAAGCACTGTGTTTCACATGAGGAATAGAATGCAGCTGTAATACAAGCTGCCCAAACTCAACTGCCGAAGTCTTGGCCCAGAAATGATAGAAAATACATCAAAGACAATGTGATGTATGTATCCATACTTGCATTTATTGTATGTATTGTATTAGCCTCAAACCAGCACATCTTGTCATCCTAAGGAAAATCAGTGATCAGCATGCAGACCATCCAAAAGTGCAAAAAGTAAAAGAGTGATTCATTGTGACTTTGTTTAGTAAACAAAGCTAACCATTAAGCTGTGGTTCCACGGGAAAAAAAGGGGAGATTCAATATATTTGAACTTAAATATATATTGACTCTTTCAAGTAATGTATATTGTTTATCTGCTATGTACAAGATTTATGGGGATGATTTAACTAAATATTCACTTAGGCAGAAGTATCACTAGTTGTTCATAGTTAGATTTTTTTAAATTAATGTAATAGAGTGAATCTAAAGTATCTGAGATACCTGAAGTGACTTTCAATTTATTTGGATTTCATCTGAAAGTGGCTTGCAGAGAAATTTGAAGCTGCTATAGACTTGTACGTCCATTTTGCTAGCAACATCTGTAGCCTTTTGCTTTACTGGGGACAGATGAGCACTTTGTCATATGTAACTCCCTCCTGTGCTCATCCACCAGAAACAACTAGATCGACCAGCTGTGACTTCCATCCACTGCCAAGGTCACAGTTTTCAACCAACATGAGGGAGACAAGTAATTATTTTCAAATGTGAGTCCATTATGTGCAGAAAGATTAAACTGACAAAGAGGCAGTGGCTCAGTGTCGGTCCCATTCATACTTACGCAGGCTTACATGTGAGGAACTCAGCAGAAAGATGCTACAAAATAAAATTTAAAAAAAAATAAATATTGCAGTAGAATATCAAGGTGATACTCATTTAGATTCAAGAGAGGATCACACTACTGCTCAGTTGCATTCCTTTGAATTGCTACTGCACCCACAGTAAGTCTGCAAACCACACAAAATTAAGCATGAATGTTGATCTGATTTCAGGTAGAAAGGCTCTACAGAGAGATCTGGATAGGTTGGACCAATGGCCTCACCTCAGCGGCATGAGGTTTAACAGGGCCAATTTCTGGGTCCTGAACATTCCAGTCCATGCTACAGGGTTGGAGATGAGTGGCTGGAAAGATGCATGGCAGAAAAGGAACTGGGAGTGTTGGTTGATAGCCAGCTGAACATTGTACCCAGATGTCCAGGATGGACAACAGCATCATAGTGTGTACCAGAAATGGTGTGACCAGTTAGGACTAAGGAAGTGATTGCACCCTTGTACTCATCACTGGTGAGTCTGTATCTTTAGTACTGTCTCAAATTTTGGGCACCACAGTATAAGAAAGGTATTGAGGTGCTGGAGAGAAGGGCAGCGAATCTGGTGAGGAGTTAGGAGAATATACCTTGTCAGGAGCGGCTGAGGGATCTTGGATTTTTTAGCCTGAAGAAGAGGAGGCTGAGAGGAGACCTTATTTCTCTCTGCAGCTACCTGAAAGTAAGCTGTATTAAGCCCAGTGTTGATCTCTTCTCCTACTTAACTAACAACAGGACAAGAGCTAATGAATTCAGGCTGTGTCAGGGGAAGTTTAGATTGGACATTAGAAAGAATTTCTTTAATGAAAGAGTGGTGGGGCATCGGAACAGGCTGCTCAGGGAAGAGGTGTAGTCATCATCCATGGAGGTATTCAGAAACTAAGTAGATGTGGCACTTGCACTTCAGGACATGGTCTAGGGGTCATGGAAGCACTGGTTAGGGCTTGATGATCTTAGAGGTCTTTTCCAGCCTTAATAATTCTATGACTCTTTTTTTCATTGTTTTGCTTTAGAATTTGTACACTTATAAGCAGAAGGAGAGAGACTGTGGTTCGCTCACTGAAGTGTTATTACTAGTGATTTATTTTTAGTAATAGTCAATGAAAGCTTATCAATTTGATATAATTTTAAATTAAATCTCCTACATGAATATTTTTTTTAATTATCCAAACAAATGCCAACAAAATATTTTTCTTTGCATGCATAACTTTTCTCTTATAAGTGTTTTTTGGTAACCATTACAATAATTACTTTGTCCTTTGATTTGTACATATTAAATGAACGTTTGGTGAACAGTAGATTGTTTAAGGAACTTGAAATGCACTTTTTTTTTTTTAATGTGATTTTCCTATTGACAATCCTTCTAGAAAATATCTCTTTTGATAGTTAATTCAGACTTTGGCTTCTATATTCCAATTGTATATTAGCAATTAATATGTGCAATAATTTCTCAGAAATATGTGTAGAGCTTTTCATAACATTATTTCCCCTCTACTGATCCTATAGTGCATGTAACCTTGTGTCTCTGATTAATACTCTCAAAGCAGAAGTGTGTTCCCTGCAATAAGATGAGAATGCAGGCAATTTAATTTCTGACATTGTCATTTGCTTGGAAATGAGTTTTTCTAGGGAAATTATCAGCACCTATGAAATAGAGTAAGAATCACAGAATGCATTGAGTTGGAAGGGACCCTTGAAGGTCATCTTGTCCAATTGCCCTGCAGTGAGCAGGGACATTTTCAACTAGATCAGGTTGCTCAGGGCCCCATCAATTTTGATCTTGAAAGTTTCCAGGGATGGGGCCTCAAGCGCATCTCTAGGCAACTTTCTCCTGTGTTTCACCACTGGAATAGAAATAAATATAAATAACAGTTAAACAGTAAATAGAAAATAATAGAAATAAATATAGTTTAAAAATATTTGATTCTGTGGCTGAGAATAGGTGCAGAACTCCCGACTCGGTTAGACAAGCAATGATTTAGGTTGATGGGGACTTAGGTTTGTTGTCCTTAACTGAGAGAAATATCTACAGGGTAATTAGTCCATCAGAGATTTGTTGTAACTGGTAGGTGATAGGAAAGTTGTGCAAGGATTGTTCAGAAATAGGGTGTTAGCATGACTGTTTCAGTCATAAATATGAAGAAGAGTACCATGTACAGTTCTGGAACCCCCAACACAAGAAGGACATCAAACTGTTGGAGTGAGTCCAGAGGATGGCTGTGAAGGTGATCAGAGGGCTGGAACACCTCTTCTATGAGGACAAGCTACAAGAGTTGGGGCTCTTCAGCCTGGAGAAAAGAAGGCTTCAAGGAGACCTTATAGTAGCCTTCCAGTACCTGAAGGGGGCCTACAGGAAGGCTGGGGAGGGACTATTTACAAGGCCTTGTACTGACAGCACAAGGTGCAATGGGTTTAAAGTGGAAGAGGGGAGATTTAAACTAGATGTTAGAAAGAAGTTCTTTACAGTGAAGGTGGTGAGGCACTGTAAGAGGTTGCCCAGGAAGGCTGTGGATGCTCCCTTCCTGGATGTGTTCAAGGCCAGGCTGGATGAGGCCTTGAGTGACCTGTTCTAGTGGGAGGTGTCCCTGCCTATGACAGGGGGTTGGAACTAGATGATCTTTGAGGTCCCTTCCACCCTAAACAGTTCTATGATTCTATGCAGCCTACTGGGAAGAAAACTCACAGCAAGACTTAGTACAAGTAGATAAAATGTTACTTCATGAATGGGAAGAGAGTGAACTGGTGCAAGTTTACCATACTTAGAATAATCAGATTATGATCTAAACTTAAAGGTCATTCTTCTCTTTCTCTGAAGTTGTGTTTTAATGATTGAGATCTCTTCCCTTCATTATGGGGCATCACAATACCCTACATGGTAGTCAAAGTCCAAAGTATCTGTAAGTGCACTGTCATCTTTATTTTCGACTCTGGAATTTAAACTCCATGGAGCACATGGCTAACACGAGTTATTTCTTTCCTTTTTTCCTTTCTCACTACTCCTCACTTCTGTCTTGTCTCTCCTTTCTGTCACACTCCATTTCTACAGTTACTTGTGGTCTGAAAGTTCAGGGCACATATTGCAACTTAAGAAAATAAATCAGTTCTACTAACCAGTTATGGACTTTATAAAAGAAAGCATAAGCAAGCAAATATCCCTTAATGAGACGTATTTCTAAGCTAATATGCTACAGTTTTATTAGCTAATTAAAGATGAACATCACAATGATTAAATAATGGGTGCATTTAAAATTGAATCCATAAATCAGTTGGTTCCAATTATTCAGTTACTTAATTATTGCATTGAGTAATCAGCTCAAGTTATGACTCTGGCATGTGAAAGGACTGCTCAGCATTAGCTTTGGCTTTGGAGAATTTAAGAGAGATCTAGTTTCCTTTCTGTCCTAGAACCCAGACAAATTATTGTTAGTATCATACATATTTATTGAGTATTTTGTACTTAAACCTTAGATAAGCTTCTAAATGGGACTAAGCAGAAACTTCTTACATTCACAGAGGCAATCAAGTAAAGTCTTCTTCCAGAGTTCAAGGAGTAGCTGAACAATAGTACTCATCTTACGGTTCAGTTGTAGATAGACCTGTGAGGAGCAGAGATTTGTATGCACTGACCCACATGAGTTCCTTCCAATTTGAGATATTCTCTGATTCTATGACATCTCTTGTGTTCCTGAAAATATGTAGGTAGCTGGTTTTGCATTGAGAGCCCTACAGAAGGGCTGTAAATTATTACACATGCACAGAACGGATGCTTTATGTAGAAAGCTGAGCATTCATCCACGGAGAATTCTATAGGATTAGAAAGATAGGCTTTCCTATGCCTGTGAGAAGAGTTAAATTCTTGTCTAGTGTCCACATGAAAATGCTTTTAGGACTAGTATATCAACAAGGCAGAAGCCCTTATTTTATTTTTAGACCATGACACTGCAGAATAGAATGCAAATTTCCTAGAAGAAAACAAAAAGTAGCAAAACTGTTCATCTATGTAGCCCAGCAAATATGGGTTTGCTATTGCCTAGGGCAGGCAGCCCTGTGTTATGGCCAGTTGTGGCAGGTATCAAGGCTGACTAGGTTGCCCTTGACCTGAGCAAGGCTGGACTGGGATTACCACATGCCTTATTACCAAGTCTCCTTTGCCCAGCCTGTCTGAACTCCAACTCTGTAAGTGATGGCAGGAAAGGGACAGTCCTATGCAGTTCCTGCCAGATAAACAGCCCCTGAGAGCAGGAAGGCAGTGGAACAGCTTTCACCCCTGTCCTGAGAGCTGACAGAATGGAGCAGATGGGGATGGGAAAAAAAGTCTGACCTGTGGGAATTCAGTGTAGGAGAAAAGTAATGAGCTGTGTATAAGCATTTGACCTTCATTCCCACAGCTTCAGGATGCTTCCCACAGGGGAGGAAAGATAGTGGGACACCTGGCCCAGGGGAAAAACAAGACATAACGTATGTTAAAGACTGGGCTGTACTCTCCTTGATTATGCCAAAGCCTACTGAAAGGTTTTCAGGATGAAGCTGATGACCTCAAGACCCAGGGTGAATATCACCATAATATCTATCCCAGAAAATGGTAGGCAATAAGAAGGCACTGTACAACAGGTTTGAAACCTTTATCATTGAGTTTTTTTCTGAATGAAATAATTCAGACTATTGGACTGCTGAAACACAAATCATATATATATATATATATATGTATATATTTTGTTGTGATAATATATTGTTGTGATATATATATTTTGTCTAGAGAAAAAAATCTTTCATGTAACATCAGCAGTGAGGGTATAAGCTTTGAGTTCCTGAGTTCATTATCACTTACGTACTTTTGCATCAAGCAAATGTAGTATAGAAATATTCTCTTGTCTGTAAGTATTTTGAACAATACTGCCTTTAACTGAGAGGAATCTAACCGTCCATCCAATAGGAGTTTAAGTGGTAAAAGTGACATTTTCTCATTCATACATCTCTCAGGAGATAATCATCACTTTACTTCCACTGACATGTAGGTATTTTAAATAGTAGCTCATTCAGAAAATAATGTTTATTTTTAGTAAACAGCAAGAAACTTTCAGAGACATCATTAAAATTGCCACAAAATTGCAAATATGTTAAGGGATGATGAACATTGTTATACAACAAACATCATTTAGTAAGTTTATCTTTTGGTTTGGTTTTGGTTTAGAGTGAAACTGAAATATGCATAGTTAGTACTGTTAAAATAGAAAAATCAATGTTTATGTATGTGTGATCTGGTCTTTAATAGTAACTGAAGATGCTTCTAAATAGAATGCTAATTGTGTGAATAAATTTCAGGCTATTCTTCCTTTGGTGATGGTCTTATTATTAATGAACAGTGATACTTTTGTCTGAGTTCACAGTGAGNAGTCTCCTTTGCCCAGCCTGTCTGAACTCCAACTCTGTAAGTGATGGCAGGAAAGGGACAGTCCTATGCAGTTCCTGCCAGATAAACAGCCCCTGAGAGCAGGAAGGCAGTGGAACAGCTTTCACCCCTGTCCTGAGAGCTGACAGAATGGAGCAGATGGGGATGGGAAAAAAAGTCTGACCTGTGGGAATTCAGTGTAGGAGAAAAGTAATGAGCTGTGTATAAGCATTTGACCTTCATTCCCACAGCTTCAGGATGCTTCCCACAGGGGAGGAAAGATAGTGGGACACCTGGCCCAGGGGAAAAACAAGACATAACGTATGTTAAAGACTGGGCTGTACTCTCCTTGATTATGCCAAAGCCTACTGAAAGGTTTTCAGGATGAAGCTGATGACCTCAAGACCCAGGGTGAATATCACCATAATATCTATCCCAGAAAATGGTAGGCAATAAGAAGGCACTGTACAACAGGTTTGAAACCTTTATCATTGAGTTTTTTTCTGAATGAAATAATTCAGACTATTGGACTGCTGAAACACAAATCATATATATATATATATATATATATATGTATATATTTTGTTGTGATAATATATTGTTGTGATATATATATTTTGTCTAGAGAAAAAAATCTTTCATGTAACATCAGCAGTGAGGGTATAAGCTTTGAGTTCCTGAGTTCATTATCACTTACGTACTTTTGCATCAAGCAAATGTAGTATAGAAATATTCTCTTGTCTGTAAGTATTTTGAACAATACTGCCTTTAACTGAGAGGAATCTAACCGTCCATCCAATAGGAGTTTAAGTGGTAAAAGTGACATTTTCTCATTCATACATCTCTCAGGAGATAATCATCACTTTACTTCCACTGACATGTAGGTATTTTAAATAGTAGCTCATTCAGAAAATAATGTTTATTTTTAGTAAACAGCAAGAAACTTTCAGAGACATCATTAAAATTGCCACAAAATTGCAAATATGTTAAGGGATGATGAACATTGTTATACAACAAACATCATTTAGTAAGTTTATCTTTTGGTTTGGTTTTGGTTTAGAGTGAAACTGAAATATGCATAGTTAGTACTGTTAAAATAGAAAAATCAATGTTTATGTATGTGTGATCTGGTCTTTAATAGTAACTGAAGATGCTTCTAAATAGAATGCTAATTGTGTGAATAAATTTCAGGCTATTCTTCCTTTGGTGATGGTCTTATTATTAATGAACAGTGATACTTTTGTCTGAGTTCACAGTGAGACAGATGCTCTTTTACCTCTTACAAAATGGGTGAAAGAAAAATGCTTCACACATAGGATTGGACAGGATTGGAAAGTTTAAATGGAAAGGCAATTCACAGCTACATAACTACATGCAATAGCACAGAAGCATATAGAAGAAACAAAAATCCATAGTACATCTCTGCCACGCTTCTCTAAGGCCCAGACTTCACACAAACCTCCCTCTAATTCAGGTAAACACACCCAGGACTTCAAATACCACATTCCCAAGCTCCCTCCCACCTCCACCATGCCTCTCTACCCCCGTACCAAAACCATTGTGATGCAGCAAGAAATTTAGTTTGGCAACTCCAGGTCCCAATTAATCTGCTCCAGGCCGAATTGGCAATGTTATCAAGGCTGATCAGGCCTCCACTCCTCCACAGGAGATAAGAGCCTGTGCATCCTTCCAGAAGGAGAGAGGGAGGGCAAAGGGAATAAAACTGACTTTGCAGCCAGTTTTATAGTGTTGAAGGACTTATGGTAAGAAATACAAAAGATTTACACTTTCCATCTTGGACACTAACTCCTGGAGGTGTGTAACTCGATTTTTATGGGCACCTAGCCTCAAACTCCTCACACCTTGCTGTATTGAATGTATACTGCAGTTATTATTATTTGCATACTGAACTACCCAGTAAAAGAAGTCCTTGAATGTTGTAGTATACTTTTTTTTTTTTTTAATTTTTAATGCTAGCTTTTATATTATCATTTCTCTACAAGTGCAACTATGGAAAATATGGTAGTTAAATTTATCTTATATTCAATGAAATATTTGCCTCTAAATGCCTGTGTGATTTGTCTCTTTTTTTTCCTTCAGTGTAGATTTTTCTCTGATGATATTTGATCCATCATTTTGCTGCAGCAGCATACTATACTGTGATGGTTTGGGTGTCCCTCGCCCCCCACACTTTTAGAAATCACCCAGACTAGACTCAGTCGGCTCTGGAAATTTGAATGAAGCTTATATTTACAGCTGGCACAATTTACAAGCAGATAGTTACAGTATATACGGTTATAGACAGAAATAGACAAGGTAAAAAAGGTAATACAAACACAATTCCCCTCCCAGAAACCTGAGTCCCCAGGAGGGGCTCTCAACCACCCCTCACCTTCCCCTTACCCCTCTCAACCTTACCCCAGTCCCAAGGAAGAATGGAGGTTCGGCCAAAAGGGTTAAAAAGCAAGGTGAAGCAGCCAAGCAAAGGAGGGTGAGGTTAGAAAGCAAGATGGAGTCCAGCCAGCAGCCTCAGCTTCTCCCCAGCAGGCAAAGCTCCCCAGCGAAGAGAAGAAGCAAGTGAAGTAATCTTTGTTTTGCCTTTCTTCTTTACACATCCCAGCAAGACTGTGAGGGAAGTAGACCTCACCATTGTTTTCATTTTACAGCCTATCATCTAGTTCTTCTCACCAAAACATGCTAGCTAGGCTCAAACTAGCACATATACTTACATACATGGGGGTCATTAATCAGCGTTTTAAGCACCATGAAATTTTAGAAATGGTAAGCGTTTGGCTGGGGCTTCTTCTCTTGAAGCCTTTTGTATTTCAGGATGTATGACAAACAGAGACTTTTAAATAACAGAAAAACTGGATTCTGGTTATGGAACAGTTCTGAGTGGAACAAATTGCCATAATTGCCTTAAATTAGTCAGCTTTTCCAATTACTATATTCCCCCTCCTATTTATTGTTATGTAACACCTATTCTGAGATGTATTCGATCATACTCCAAGTTTTTTCTGATTTCTTTTTCTCTTTGTAGAAATCATCCAGCTCCATATGTGTTTATCCAGACTGCTACATCTTCTTGGTGCTTCCAATTAACTTCTAGCTTAAAAGCACAAGTTTTGTGGGAGTGCTCTCCTTTAGTCTAACTGAGTAATGATCCATTTCATTATAAGAGGAATTAAATGTAGAGAAACTGCACTCAGTGCAATTCTCCTCTCCCTTTGATTTCTATCTTCTAGGAATGATTACAGAGAGATTTAGGGATGGAAAGGGAGAGGGGGGAAAAAAGTAAAAAGTGGAATAAGAATAGATTTACTGAGCAAAATCATACAAATGTAATACAAAATGCATAATATCTTAGCCTGTTTGAGGAAAAAGCATGGTGTGAAGCAGCAACAAGCAGAAGCAAGCAAGCCAGAAGTCTAAGTGAGAAAACTACTTCTCCATCTCTCCTTTTCCTGGCACCATCCTAGCAGGAAAAAAAAAAAAACTCCATCATCCAAACACCCAGAATCCAGAAGTAGCAACCAGAACAGGAAGCCTCCCATGTGAAAATCTGAACTTCAAGCCACATAATACTTTGAAGCTGGCATGACTGCAGCATGGTACAAATAATGGCAGCATATTCAACTCAACTCATGATACTAATGTGAATATATCTACATATGCACATCTATATACATGTGAAACAAACAGGAAGAGCTGAATGCAAAGGAGCAGGCTGTTCCTGTGTGCCAAAAAAAAGACTCAGTGGGGAAGATGTCCAGCTTGGCTGAATAGAGACCTCTGGCTGGACCTCAAGAACAAAAGGAGAGTCTGTGGTCTTTAGAGGAGGGGACAGGCCTCTCATGAGGACTATAAGGATGTAGTGAAACTAAGTAGGGAGAAAATTAGGAGAATCAAGGCACAGCTAGAGCTCAAACTAGCTACAGCCATTAAGGATAATAAGATAACTCTCTATAAATTCATTAACAACTAAAGGAGGTCTAGGGAAATCTCCGTCCTTTATTGGATGCAGAGGAAACATAGTGACTAAGGATGAGGAGAAGACTGAGGTGCTTAATACCTACTTTGCCTCAGTCTTTAGCACTGGACACTCAGCTTCATGAACTAGGATACAGGAAGTGGAATCAGAGTGAGGTCTTCACAATAAATGAGGAAGTGGTCAGTGATCTGCTACTCCATCTGGACACACACAAGTCTGTGGGGCTGGACAGCTACACCCAAGTGTACTGAAGGAGTTAGCAGATGTGCTCATCAAGCTGCTCTCTATTATTGACCCAAAGCCTTGGTTAACTGGGGAGCTGCTAATGGACTGGAGGGAAGCAAATGTGACACCTATCTACAAGAAAGGAAGAAAGGCAGATCCAGGAAACTATAGACCTGTCAGTCTGACCTCAGTACCATGGAATGTCATGGAGCAGGTCATCTTGAGGGCTATTACACACCATATAGAGAACAAACAGGGGATTGGGCCCATTCAGCATGGGTTTATGAAGGACAAGTCCTGCCTGACAAACCCGATATCCTTTTATGGATGAGGGAAAGGATTTTAAAAGCTTTCAGGACTGTTCCCCACAGACTTCTCATGGACAAAGTGGCAGCTCATGGCTTGGACTAGCATAGCTCTTCTGGATAAAGCACTAGCTGGACGAAAGGGCCCAAAGAGTGGTGGTCAATGGAGTTAAATCCAGCTGGTAGATGATCACAAATGGTGTCCCCGAGGGCTCAATGTTTGGACCACTGCTGTTTAATATCTTTATTGATGACTTTGATGAAGACATAGAGTGTGTCATCAGTAAGTTTTCAGATGACACCAAGTTAGGTGGCAGAGTTGATCTGCAGGAGGATAGGGAGACTCTAGAGAGGGACTTGGATATATTGGATCAATGGGCCAATGTTAATGGCGTGAGCTTCAACAAGGCCAAGTACCTCCACAACACTATCCGGGGGGAGGGAAGAAGGTGGTGTTGGCCCCTTGTGGGCTTTCTTTGTCCAAAGGGGAAAGGACTGGATTTCCATATTATCTCTATATTGTAAATGATTGTATGTAATTGTAAATACATATAAATATATTGTGTATGTATGCTTGTAGATTTGTCTTGCTGTAAAATGCAGCTTTATCTTACTTTCAAATCTTCTGGTCTAGTCTGGTGATTTCAATTTTATGTGGGAGGTAATTTCCCAACCCACCACATTTAGTCTGAAGAAGAGGGGACTGAGAGGAGACCTTATCACAACTACCTGAAAGGAGGTCATAGTAAGGTGGATGTTGGTTTCTATTCCTTGATATCAAGAGATTGAACAAAAGGAAATGGCTTCAAATGGTTGTAATTTAGTTCATCAGTTCTCATGTCACCATCATCCTGGAATCATTCCAGAAATCTCTGCTAAACAACCTAATACTAGCTTTAGTAGGCAAACAGTCTCTATAGTTACTTATGAAACCTGCTGCATATTGTGTATCATTTTGGGGAAATTGCAAATCAGATTTCATTAGAAAGAGTATCAAAGCATCCACCAAATACTGATTAACTAATTTTATGGACACATCATTTTGGGAATAGCTTTCTCTGAAGTGAATAAAGCTTACTTACTTATTTATTGGGATAAATGAGGCTTACTGAAACATGCAGTATAAACTAGTGTTAGTTCATTGACTTACTTCATGCTATCTGACACTTCCAGTTAGCATGGATCAGTAAAAAGAAAGATGCTGGATCAGGTAGTTTCCAATGAAGCATTAACAGTTGAAAATTAAATTTTGGCAGGTTGATTCATAAATTAAATAAAGGGATTCGATGGCAGCTGCCACTTGCAAAAGGACAAATCATTCATGATTCAGTTGAGCACCTGAGACAGTTTTTGGTACAATTTTGTTTGTTTGGTGGGAAGTTCATTTACAGAGTTTTCATGCTGATCTAATTGATTTGCGGGAGGGCTAGCAACCCCATTTCCTGCACCTGGTTTGACAATTGATACCATCTGGTTCGTTGGATTAACAGCTGTAGTTCACAACTTCTATCAATTCAGACACATTTGACAAGATTTCTGCATCTTTAGTCTCTTCTAACTAATTTCCTTCTTTACATGCTGTAATCTGCAGAGTTTCTTCACTTCAAAACAAGGATTTCTGAATTTGTAGCAAAGGGATAATAGGATGATGATAATTATTATTCTTGTCTAGTTACAGCTGAAAGAAACATGCATCACGCTTACAGCAAAACACAAGATGATGAATTAACATTGAGGGTCACATCTGCATTTTATTTACTTCAGTGCAAATGGTTGGTGCTAAGTATCTCAGAGGAGTAGAACATTCATCATGAAGAAAGTAAACATAATTATCACATTTTAGAAATTAGTATCAGGTCTACAAGTCCTTGTTCAACGTCTCATCTGCCATAACATCACTCCCTGACAGTTTAAGGAATGTTTCAATATGTCTGGCGTAATGTGAGAAACCAGATAGATGTAAACCTTTTGTTTCCTTCACTAAATACCATTTTAGAAGTAAGAGGAACTGCTTGAAGTACACACTTCTCTGCTCTGTGGACATACCTATCAAGCAAGAGTCTTTGCTTCTCTTCTCTGTGTGAGAGGCTGAAGTCATTTAACTTGCTGTTCTTTAACTTCACAACCCCACAGTATGGGCAGTCAGCCAACCTTACCATAATAGGCAAGAAAGCACAGGCCTGGACTTTCCAAACATGGGGCTCACATGGCTCTAGCACCCAGCAAGCATGAGCTGGGCATGTGGGGGCTTACACAACCTAAAGCCTGGGCAGGTCAGAATTCATGGCACCAGGCCCATTGTGCCCCTCTGTGCTCGCCATGTGCTCACCTCTGACTATGAGTAGAAAAACATGTCCAGGCAGGACAAGGCATATATGTCTATTTTTGGGCCTATGGGCCCTCCACAACACTAATGAACTATAGCCTTTCACAAAATAGAGGATTTCTGGCATATTATCCTGAGATAATTATTCTGGCATATTATCCTGCCTGTGGCAGGGGGTTGGAGCTGGATGATCCTTGAGGTCCCTTCCAACCTAAACCATTCTATGATTCTATGAATACCAAATATGTGTGAAGTGCATATAGCAAGCAACAGGTTATTTTAACAGAGTAACAGGTAGGAAAGAAAATGAATCTACATATAATTCATATTTGTGTCCGTAATTTTTCAAACCTTGAAAAATTCTCAGTCTATTTTAGGAACTTGATATGCTCTTTAAGTGTCTTTATGATAATAAGACATAACATGAATTCCATCTTTTGGTACCATGTATATGGGCACAAATTTCCTGTGCTCACATACAGAAATACGCATTCCTGCTTGGATGTTTATGGAGCTTTAAATGAACAGTGCCTTGGGAAGAGGCTAGGCTGAAAATCCACAAACAGAAAGTGTCGTGGCTGAGAAAACAATAAGAAAACTTCAATAAATATTTAAACTCCATACATTTTTCTGGCATTGCTGTCTGTGTGGTAACACTAATGATCAGTATTTTGATGTACAAAGTGTAGCTCCACTATTAAGCAATTAAACTTACAATGTTTGATTAAAGAATAATTTTGCTACAATAGAAGGTGCTTTACATGACCCATTAGTTCATTAAAAAGATTAGATTAATGTTTTCCAGTCACTGATGAATGCATTTTTTAACAGGGAAAGTTGCCAATGTTGAAACCTTTGCAATATATATTCTCATCCAAAGAATAAGAAACCTTGTGAGTGTGGGTACCTAGCAACCTTTTTCCGCTCTTGCGGCTCACTGACAACAGTCTGTTTTTTGAAAACATATTAATTAGTAGCACTACTGCGTCCTGGGAAAGAAAGCTGTCTTTTAACTGACAGCTACTATCCCGAAAGCTATAGTTTCAACATTGTTTCAATTAGAAAATAATAAGACAAATGAAAAATGAGGTTTTCTCGTGGTGTCTAGATACTTTTCTGTTGCTGAATACAAAAGTCGCAGGAAAAACATCTCTATTAAGATTTGTATAGTTCGTTTTTGTATAGCATTTTCTCGAATGAGTCTGCCCCCTCAACCCTCTTTCCCCCTCAAATTGTTGCCTTCTGATAATATTAGTGACCTCACCTACACCGAGTGTTTTTCTGGGAAATCAAAAGCAAAGAACAATAATCTTTCTATATATTTCTCCTAATCTGTAGTTCTTCATTTCAGTATTTCTTTGCACAATTTTGTGAGTTTGGCTTGGCTCCTCTGCTTCCTAACTCTTATTGCATCAGCGTGCTCTCAGCATGTACCTTCTATCTTTCTGTGCCTTTTTGTATGCCTGGCAGCCTTTGCTGATGCTTCATGGGTGGTTTGATCTTCTTCAGCATCTTTAAAGTCAATAGTTTTGATGACATGTCAGGCTTGTGGGAGGTATGCATTTCTCCTCCCCAGTCTTGTTTCCTTGAATATTTCTTCCTCACTGTTCTGGTTCTGTTCTTCTGTGTCATGGAGGCAGAGAATTAACGTGGATGAGTCAGGAATTATAAAAATAGAATTATATTAGTTTTCTGGAACCCCGTTCCAAAACTGCATACAAAATTTAGTTTATTAACAGATTCAGTTAGATCAGGAATGTCTTCCAAAAAAAGGATATTATAGACAAATTTAGATATTTAGGAAGTCAGGAAATGGAAAAGTCTAAGCTATAAACACAGCTTTACCCCGCTATCAATCATGCTTAGCAGAAGATTAAGGGAATTGCATGTCTTACTCACAGGGGCGAGACAGGCATTCGGCAATGATCCCTTGCTGGATTCCTCAGCAGGAGCAGCCTTCTGAGGTTGCAGGCAATATCTAATAATAGAGATCCACACCACAAGTGACAGAGCCACCAAACTCAGAAATGTCTCAAGCACTTTTTCCCAAGTTGGGTGGTTGTGGAACAATGATGCATTCACAGCAGCAGGAGAGAGCCAAAACTGCTAGGGTCATCCAATCTGAGAGGCAGCCAGGAAGTTGGCTACTAATAGGGTCTGAGAGAGGGCGGTCCAGATGCTGCCGGCTCTCTCTCAAAGGACCCCAGGGCTTGCCAAGCATGTCAGTTTGCACAGAAGGGTGCAAAAGTGGGGAGAAACTTCCAAAAGCAGAGACGGTGTAAAATCAAGAGCTGTACACAAGGTAGGAGCCATCCAAAAGCGGGGACGGTCCAATGACAACCGGAACTTGTTCTGCCTGGGCAGCTCTTTTAAGATGGGAACTCTCAAGGTGGGAACCCTCAAGGTGGGAATCCTTGCTCTATTCATCCTTTTCTAGACAAAGTGTCCATTTACCATTCATACTGGGTGCGAAAACCCGACCAACCACCAGCCTGATTCCAGCACAGGCTTCCACATGGGGCAGCCTGCATGCAGAAAGGAACCCTTTGCTGCCCCCCTTCACGCCTTCAGGGCAGGGGTGGGGATGCAGGTTTTTGTGCCTTTCTTCTCCCATTCAAACCCACAGAGAGGGAGAAGAGAGGAATTTGGGGTACCCTTGGACATTCTTCTATATCAGTCTTATTTAACCCTTAACAGGCAGATTACCTTGTGAAGATAGCCTTCCTGGAATTCATGCCAAACAATATGTTTGTGTAGTATCTGATACTGTCAGGTCCAGATTCTTGTCAGAGATCAGAGAATAACCATTCTCTCCATATACAGTTTATGAAATGGCAGAAGATAGCAACATTTTCATGCACCTGTACGCTTCAGAAATATTCTCAGTGGCATGGAGAAGCTATATGTAACACTGAGATATTACTGTGAAAGCACTCATTGCCTGTCCAAGTTTGTTCTTGGAATATAGCAATCCCAATTTGCTTATCTTAAGTGAAGACTGAACTTCTATAAGCAGCCTTAGAATCATGGGTTGCCTGCCTACAATTTTTCTTCAAGTCAGTTGTAGCTCTGTCTTATCTAATTTAACATTGCTAAAAGAAATACAGAGGAAAGACAAAAAGAAAAAGGTTCATCAACAACCAATAGTATCTTCTTATGCTTCACAAAGGAAATAGATGTCCATTTAAGACACCTCTTCTCCGAAGTAGCCCCTATAGCCACCAAGAGCCAGGCTCTGCTACTGTCTCTACCTCCATTTCATCCACCCTGTGTAACTCATCCATTCTGCTGTTCTGTTATTTCCTTACAATAAGTAGACAAGTCTTTATGCCAGTGTAGCAATATTAGCATTGAAACTGTAATATGTACATATGCAAGTATCTCCTCCCCCTGGCCTAACTGACAGCACATTTGACCCATTTTTTTTTAATCAACTCTTCTGGTAAAACTGACTTCTGTTAAAGTAGATGTGTTGACTAGTAAGACACATTCTGAACTATGAACAGTCATTACTTCAAGTAGCTCACTAAAAGCATGCAATTTTCATAGTACCTGCAAATAAACATTGCTCGCATTTGGGGCTTTTTTCCCTCATAACTATTCTAAGTGAATTTTCTGTTGTTGTAAAAATGCACAGGCAGCAAGTTCATAGGTGTAAGAGGCTGAGCCAAATGTAAGGGTCGGGATACGAGGATTACATGTTATGCATTTTCAGAAGTGCTTTGTGTTGCTATTTATTTCTTCCTGCTCAGGAAAACCAAAACAAAACAGCAAACAAGCAAACACAAAACAAGTGAATCAATCAAGCAACAAACCAAAACAATCTCCTCCCCCAAAACCCAACCAAACAACAAAGAAACCCCCAACCCTCTAAGTTTTAATGCTTTCAAAATAACTTGGTCCTGTAAAAATAGTGATTGATATAAATTTTCCTATAAAAATCTCAAAGGCCTTTTCACTGTAATTGATTTACTTTGCACCACAATATGCCTGAAGTCAAACATCATGGAAGTTATAGGAATACGTGCTTGGTTTTGTCACTTGTTATTGATCACGATACTCTGTAATATGTTCTCCAGACAAACTGTAATACTGGCTGTATCTTTTTCCCAGTGCTATGATTATTCTACCCAAAGTATTTCGCAACACTGTCAAAACAACTCAAGTACAAGCAAAACCACGTACGTCAATTAACTTTCGTTGTATAATTCCATTTTCTGTATCTGAGAGAAGACATTACTTGTAAAGTCAAAGCTGAGTTTATTTGAAAGATGATACATTTCATTTTCTCAGTCTAGCCTTCAGTCATGAGTATTTAGTACAGTATAGACTCCAACAACTAAATGGCTGCTGCTGTCCTTGATAGCATCATTCAAACTGCCTTTGAGGTTCTCAACAAGAGATACTGAGCTGTTTGACAATTAGATTTAAAAAAAACACAAAGGAAATAACAGTTCATAAAACTGAATTAAATTCTCAGAGACACTTTACTAGCATTTTTTCTTTCAATGGAGAAACAAAAGGATGACTGTACTGAGGAAAGTACACTCATAATTAACTTGTCATTTCTATTAAGAATTATACTGTTTCAGGACTCTGTATTTTTGCAGCAAAGGTCATAGACTAAAATGCATGTTCAATTCCTGCTTCTTTTAGACTCTCAGTGTCTCAGTGTCATGAGACACTGTATAATTAATTTATCATTAAAGGCATTTATTCATTTTAGTATTTTTTTTCCTCCCCAGTTATTTTTTCTTTTTCTTTTTTTTTTTTTTAACTAGAATATGGTGAATTTAGAAAAAGAAACTTTTTTTTAAATTATTATTATGTAAAAGAGAAAGTTCAGAGTGGATATTAGAAGAAATTTCTTTACTGAAAGGATGGTCAGACATTGGAATGAGCTGCCTAGGGAGGTGGTGGAATCACCATCTATGGAAGTGTTCAAAAACATATAAGGCAATTCAGAACATGGTTTAATGGGCGTAGTGGTGTTAGGATGATGGTTGAATTTGATGATCGTAAAGTCTTTTCCAACTAAACCAATTCTACAACTCCATAAATTTTCAACTTTCAAGGCATACTAGAGAATGTTTCTTGGAATCACAAATATGGGATGAAAAGCAAACTAAACAGACACGGAATGGTGGTGAGAATAGTGACAAACTCCATATTTCAAAATTACTCACATACTGCATCAGGTTCTATTATTCAAAATTAAGATCAATGCTGTAAAACTTAAGACTTTCTCAAGATATCAAAACCAGTCTCTATGTTAGCAGAAAACAATAGTATAAAATATTTGCCATATGTTTCAATGAACTGGAGATTTTTTTTTCTCTCTGCTGCTCATTGGATATTCATATAATTTCTCACATTCCACTTTTCACAGTTAATTTATTCATACAGATGCACTAAACCTGAATTTCTGGATTTTCTTGAGTGTCAGAGAACAGATGAGATAATTAAAATTATTTTTATAGTGCTCCATTTTTTGCTTCAAATTTAAAGATGTAAAAAAATAGCTGTGTTTTTTTAACTGGTTGATCTAAAGTAGAGGCTAAATATTTTTCTATTGATCAGTCTAAAAGAAGCATTCATCACACTATTTATGCCTCAGTGATGTAATTTTGTTTCCAGGGATGTGATGTCAAGTGAAATTCAACCTATTAGAAGTTGCGGTGTCTTAAAGGTTTAGTGTAAAGCTTTGTACATTTTTAAAGTCTATTTTACACCAAAAAAAAAAAAATGCAGATAGAGGCTGGGAAGAACACATTCAGATTCAATATATAAAAAAAGAGACATTTGATTTTGACATTTTATGAATTACATATTTGATTCAGATATGCTAACTACACTGAAGAAATTTGATTGAATCAACCTCTTCACAATTACCTGATCAAACTCTACTTCGATGAAAAACATACTGGTACATGCTTATAGATTAATGTATGCACACTGATATCTACTGAATAGAATTATGCAATCATTTAGGCTGGAAAAAAAAAACATTTAAAATATCGAGTCCAACCGTTAATCTAGCAATGCCAAGTCCACCACTAATCTATGTCCTTAAATGACCTATATATAAGTCTTTTAAACACCTTCAATGGATGGTGACTCACCCACCTCCCTGACAAGCTTGTTCAATGCCTGACAACAGTTTTTGTTGAAGTTTTGTTAAAGGAATTCCCCTGGAGCAACTCCTGATACCACTTAGTCTTGTCCTATTGCTCCTTACTCGGGAGAAGAGTTTGACACATATGTCACTATAGTCTCCTTTCGGATAGTTGTAGACAGTGATAGAATGTTCCTTGAGCCTTGTTTTCTCCAGCCTAAACAACCCTAGTTCCCTCAGCTGCAACTCAAAAGACTTGTGCTCCAGATCATTCACCAACTTTGTTGCCCAGACTACATATTTAATTTGATTCTCAAGTAAGGAAAATTGTGGTCCACGGGAAATTTTGATTTTTTCAAGCACTTCTAAACATAACCTTGTACACTTTGTTCTTGTATCTTCCGCTTTTAAGTAACCATTGACTTTGAGGATAGCTCTGAAAGTAAGAAAGGAATAGTTTAGATTTATAATCAGCTCTACTGTCTAACAGAATTTGACAGCATGAAAGTATGATATGGACAGAATGATTAAAATTTAAATCCAGTCATACTTACAGTAGGTATTACAGTCAATGAAGTTTCAAAGTCAAAAGTCATTGGAAAGAGGTAAGGCAGAAGCGCTTAACCTTTTGAGATTGATCAGTTTCAATTAATTTGTTCTTGTTTTATGGATCAGTACTTGGTCTCTTCACTCTAGTGTCTATGAAATGTCAGTTATTTTAGTGACAGGCCCTGAATGAAATGAGCTGTTGTTGTAAGCTGAGGACTACTGCCCAGTCCTAGATAATAAATTCTCCAGAGACTACGAGTGCTGGTTCCCCAGGGGTTTGGACAGGACATTATGAAATATTTTCATCTCATCCCATCCTGCTGCAAATCTCTATATAATCAGGCATTACAGGTGGTTCTTTCTCTTTTGCTCTTTGTCTTTTAGAATCACAGAATCATAGAATGGTTTAGGTTGCAAGGGACCTCAAGGATCATCCAGCTCCAACCCCCCCACCACAGGCAGGGACACCTCCCACTAGAGCAGGTTGCTCAAGGCCTCATCCAGCCTGGCCTTAAACACCTCCAGGGAGGAAGCATCCACAACCTCCCTGGGCAACCTGTTCCAGTGCCTTACCACCCTGACTGTGAAGAACTTCCTCCTAACATCCAGTCTAAATCTCCCCTCTTTTTTTTCTGCACTTCGTTATCTTGCTTTTCCCCCTTTCTCTTGCTCTACTTTGGGTTTGCCATGTGGGAGGTAAGGCCTACTGTGATGACGACAGAGAGAGGTAGATTTAACTGCTCAATGTGGCCTTCAGACTTTGGTTCAGGGGGAGGCTGAGTCATTGTTGGATTATATATGTATATATATTTGTGTGCATGTGGGGTTTTTTTAATTTCATTTAACTTCCAAACTCTGTGCAAGCGCTGTTATTTACTCCTTTGGGGGAAATTCTACATTCTGTGTGGTGCAGAACCAGTAGACCTGCATATGTAATTACAATTTCCACACTTTTCCACTATTTGAATGTTTAACCACACAGTCTGTGTCTGTTAGAATTAGGTTGATGCAGTAGTAGCACACAGCTTGATTTCTTTTGCCTTGGCATTGCAAGTGACATGAAATTCACCCTTCCATTGTGCTATATAGTCTGAAGAGTTCTGCTTGTGCAAAACAGACATGGTTGGCCTCTTGTTCTATTCAAAGAGCTGAATTATGTAAAATGAGTAATAATCCTATTTTTAAAGCAGTTGAAATTACTGTAGTAATTGTGTAACAGAGAAAACATTAAAAAAACTAAACGAAAGCTAAACACCAAATTACAGTTGTTTCTCACAACCAGAATACAAAATATGTATTATCCACTTCCATTACATAAGTGTCGAAGGTTTTTAAAGGTAGGCAACAGAAATTAAATTCTCAAATGAAATTGGAGAAAAAATGCAGAATTATATTTGGAGAGAGATACAGAGAGAGACATTTCAAAGCAATTACCCCATCCCTGGCAAACCCCCTTGAATTTTCCCCCATCCCAGAAACTAAATCTAATACTCCCCAGTGCTCCAATCCTCCAACCCCCCCCGCTCCCCAATGCCTCTGCCATCCAAAGAGGCCTAAACAAGCCTCTGGAGGCCTACTGCTTACATGTTCTTCCCAAGAAAATGCCTCCCACCACACACACAGGGCAGGAGGAGGAGGAGGAAAGGAGAGCTAACTGACCTTGTTGTGAGTTTATAAAGAGATAACAGAATTATGGGATTGAATAACAGTCCTCTAGTCCCCAGAAGACTTTTTAACCCTATAGTCTCAACCTGGGACAATAGGAAACAATATTTCTGTACAGAACGTATTTTTAGTCACTAAAAGTGACATGATTCTTTTCATGGACTGAAACAGAGATAAGTTGAAGCTACATGCTCTGCTACATTTAATGAGAATTATTAAATTCAATGATTATCAATTACAAGTCAGACTTTTAAGGCTAATTTTATTTGTAGCATAAACAATTCTGTTAATACACTGGCCACAGTGTTATGCACTTTGGCCACAACAACTCCAAGCAACGCTACAGGCTGGGGACAGAGTGGCTGGAGAGCAGCCAGGAGGAAAGGGACTTGGGAGTACTGGTGGATAGCAGGCTGAAGATGAGCCAGTAGTGTGCCCAGGTGGCCAAGAGGGCCAATGGCATCCTGGCCTGTATCAGGACCAGTGTGGCCAGTAGGACGAGGGAGGTTATTCTTCCCCTGTACTCAACACTGGTCAGGCCACACCTTGAGTACTGTGTCCAGTTCTGGGCTCCTCAATTCAAGAGAGATGTTGAGGTGCTGGAACATGTCCAGAGAAGGGCAACAAAGCTNTGGGTGCTAGGTTGGACTGGATGATCTTGGAGATCTCTTCCAACCTGATTGATTCTATTCTATTCTCTTTTATTCTGATGTTTCAGATATTTTCATCACCAAAAGTTCACTGATTTTCATGGGAAAGTAAATTGAAGCAAACAGAGAAGTCAAAGCATTTTCTCAAATTTCCTGGTAAGGCAGAATTTTCAGAATGTCTTGTCGAAGAGATGCTAAGCAACAATCAATTGTTACTGATAAAGAGGTTTGTGTTATACAGAGTATGATTTAAAGGTTTATTTTTCTGCATTCAGTATTAAAGTTAGTTATCCATTTTGTAATGTTGAAAATGTTTAAACTTTCGTCCCATTTGACACATCAAAATACACGTGGGAAACAAAATAAAGCTATGTCTGTAAAGGAAAATAACTTATTTTCGAAAGCAAGGTCATTGGGGAAAAAAAAACAACTTCTATTTTGCAACTTTTTTTTTTTTTATTTGAGAAAATGAACTCATCCTCATTTTAAAGGTCAAGTCATTTCATCAGGGAAGAAGAATTGATACATGACATCAGTGATCTGTCACATTTTACAACTATCAAGTATGAAATACCAGTGTGTGGGAGATAAAAATGTGGGGTGACATTTGTACAGACGATATCAAGGTCTAGTAGATGCAAATGCCAAAGCTTTGTAGCTACCACAGTTTACCTGCAATAAATGAAAGAAAATTCACCGGCTAAATTATGTACTGAGCATACATGTATCTTCAATATAGGCTGTGGGAGAATTTTCTTGCTAACAGGACATGAGCTGGTAAGCAATAAGCAAACCTGTGCTGCGAAGCATCCTTAAGCCCATCTCAGACTCAGGATACCAGGTGGCAGGTGGCACCCCCCACACGCAGCTGCATGGCAGAGCCTGCCAGCTGCAGGGCATGGACTCTACAGGTCGTTATTGTAATGTTGACCTATCTGTACCTCACACCTAGCCCTGGACCAATCTGTACTTTCCACATGTGCCAATCTCAAACTAAGCTAGTTATGCACGCCTCTTCCAAGTAGCATATAAGCCATTGTATTGCCTCAATGAAGCGTACTGTACTGCTTGCAGCTAGCTCATATCGAGTCCTCTCTGTACCCCGATCCTCCCACCTCCGCTGGCTTCCCGCAACCACAATAGGCTTAAATTGTATTTATTTTTGAAATCCAGGTAAATTTTAACTAACGTTTTTCTCACTTCCATAAACACTGCAGCCACCAATATGCAATATTTCTCTTTATCTCTAAAATGACTATAATATATCTGAATTTGTGGTATCTATGCAGTAATCTATTAAATTGCATGCAAATACAATGAAAGCTTCTAAAACTGCTTTTCAAATAAGGTAGAAATTCTCATAGAGGGAGATTCCAGACTTGAAGAATAGTAGTACTCTGGCAAGTTAAATAGAAATAAGACTATGTTCTTTTTAGTACAACCAGAGGTAAGTGTGATAACCATATAAGAAATTACCAGAGCTCAGATTAGGAAAGCTAAAGGACAGCTAGAATTACATCTGGCTAGGGACATGAAGGGGAACAAGAAGAACATCTTCTGGTATATTAGTGAGAAAAGGAGGACTAGGGAGAATGTGGGTCCCTTCCAGAAGGGAAATGGAGAGCTGGTGACAAAGGATGTGGATAAGGCTCAGGTGCTCATTGATTTCTTCACCTTCTTCAACGGCAAGGGCTCCAACCACAATGTCCAAGTCCCAGAGGGCAAAAGTAAGATCTGGGAGAAGGAAGAAGTACCCACTATAATTGAAGATCATGTTCATGAACACCTAAAGAATTTGAACGTGCACAGGTCCATGTGGCCTGATGAGATCCACTTACGGGTCCTGAGACCACCTGGAGACCAGTGACAAGTGGCATCCCTCAGGGGTCAGTGCTGGGAACAGTGCGGTTTAACATCTTTGTCAGTGACAGGGACAGAGGAATTGAGTGCACCCTCAGCAAGTTTGCAGGAGTGCACCCTCAGCAAGTTTGCAGATGGGACCAAGCTGTGTGGCACAGTCAACTTGCTAGAGGGCAGGGATGCCATCCAGAGGGACCTGGACAGGCTGGAGAGGTGGGCCCATGTCAACCTCATGACATTCAACAAGGCCAAGTGTAAGGTCCTGCACCAGGGTCAGTGCAATCCCAAGCACAAATACAGGCTGGGTGGTGAATGGCTGGAGAGCAGCCCTGAGGAAAAGGACCTGGGGGTCTGGGTTGATGAAAAGCACACTGAGCCAAGAAAAAAGAGCTGGGTGTTGTGTAGAGAATAAATCCTGAAAGCTTGTTGGCAGAGAGTTTACATGAAAATTTGTTTATGTCTGGGCTTCCTTGTTTCCTTACACATAAAGATGCTTGCTTACTTGCTTTTATGCAGGTTTGCATTTTAAATTCCTCTCTTCTTTTGTTTTGGATCTTAAAATATCTCATTACATTTTTAATGCTTGTATAGCACAGAGAGTACTGAAAATCTTGCAATAAATTTCAAAAGCCTGGGAATTTGAAGTTACATGTTCTTAATGCAAGCCCAGATTAACACAATAAAGTTAATATTTGACTTTTTCTCTAATTAAACTCAAAGTAAGCATTGATTCATTCCAGGAGCAATATTTATAAATGTTAGATGAACATTCATTTATATCACGTTTGAAACCCTCTGGTTTGTATTAGGAACAGATTAGGAAGAAATACAGTTTATATAATTGAAACTTTCCTTCATGCTCTCATGAACCAAACCTGAAAACTTTCAATTTTCAAAGAGAATTTATTTTTTTAAGTGAAATTTTGAAACAATATTTTTCAAAAAACTAATGTCTGTCTTTCTTTTCCCTTCTATCCATACCCTCTAAAGATCCCTTTGTCTAACATGCTGTTTTACTTTCATCTTAAAAATTAGTAGGAAAAAGGTAAAGTAGTTAAAATATAAAAAAAAGTATAAGAAAAATAAAAATTGTTAGAAATATCATGTCCTCTTTTTCCTTTAACAAATCTTAACAAGCTTTTTTAAGCTCAAACATCTGTTTTGAAATAGAATAGAGACCTCCAAGATCATCCATTCCAACCTAGCACCCAGNCCTGAGCCTCCTCTTCTCCAGGCTAAGAAACTTCTTTCTTATGTCATTCCCAAATTCCACCAAAAAAAAAAAACCCCAAACCTACATCTTATAAACAAATTCAGTATTTGAATGACAGACAGTGCTTCAGAAAGTATACCATTAGATCCAATTTACATAGAATGAACATATTTGTGATATATAAGGATTAGCTTATGTTGCACAAACACATTGTGATGAGCATATGAAATACACTGGACTGTACAGGTATCTATAAACATATACATATATATATACACACACACATAACACGCATATGTAACATGAAAGGAGGGGAGGGAGAGATCTTGTACAAACCACACATCACTTATTAAGAAGCTTTCCAGTCTTTTCAGAAAGTGTCTTAAAACATTGGAAAGAGTATCTGCAGTTTGAATTATTTCCTTCTCACTCTCTATGTATAAGAAATATTAAAATGAGTGGCTGCAATCAACACATTTAGGAAAACAGGGCAGTAAAACTGCAAGTCAAGAAAAAGTATTTGCAGTTAAGCAGAAGGTACAACCATGTGTTTTATTTCTATTTTAAAACTGTCTGGTAGCTTAGTCGTAAATCTTCACTGATTGTGAATAGAGCTGCTTGTATAGGATCCGTTGCTTCTTTAAGGGAGGCTCAAAAAAATTAATGTGATTAACCACTGCTAGCAAACAAATGCTGATGTCTCTGGCATCTCTAATGCAAATGCCAGAAAAAGAATGCCAAGTTGTGTTGCACTTACTTAGGAAGAGTAATTAGACAGCTCCACTTAGCTCACAGAAAAAGAACCCAAAACTCTTGTACCTTGCAATACGTGATTTAAGTAAGCTCATAAAAGAGCCTACTAAGAAGCTGTTGACATTAAGCAGAATGTGGTTTTCAATGAGTTATGTTTCTTTTGCCTATTTATATATTTTCAGCATGAGTGAAAGATCCATAAACCAAAGTTTATTATTGTGCATATTAAGGACAACTCTACAAATGAACTAACACACAAACACTGGAAAATACTTGCAAGCCAAAAGAAATTGCCATTAAAATTACCGGAGTTTTACTTACACTAGATTGACGTTATATGAGATAAAAGTTATGTAAAGCCTTAAGTCTCTAAGGCAAGAGGATAAACCCTGCAGTTTAAAACAAAATCTGACAGCCTTTTAACTGCTCCATTTTAAAAATTACCATCAAGAAATCTATCATTTGTGTTGCAAGTTATTTTATCTCAGCTTTTTAAAGGCAAATCCCTAGAATCTTCTGAGGAGTTTTTTGTACTTTAACTGTATATCAGAAGCTAATCCAGAGTCTGTCACTCTGGTTAAGTACCCTAATACTAAGGTGGGAACAACTGAAAATGCTCAGCGGTGGTATGGTTGAAGAGGTGACAGCTCTTAAAGTAATTAGATTGAACAGCACTTAATAATAATAATAATAGTACTTTATAATAAATTTTGATTCATAACTACAACTATACACAGAGATGCATTTGTGTGCATGAACTTTCCATGCACTCTCATGGTATTAAGAATCCAAGATCTTTCACCAATAAAATACAAGAGGGAAGGAAAACTTGCCCTCTAAAATCCAGAGGTCCCCATTCTCTCCAAATGTCTCTCTCCAAACTCCTCTGACAGGCACAAGCACATGTCTCTGCCACAAGAAGAAAACAGCTGAAGGGTAATTTCCAGCTGTAGGCAGAGCTGGAACAGAGTTGTACAAAGGGGATCCCTATACTCCAACTGAAATAATCATTCTTTACAGAAATACTATATGAATATTTTGTCTTCCTCACATTAACTCTGATTAGTTGACAAACATTTTAACTATGGGGATGAGGAAGATTTGCATAATTACATCACGTTTTTTAGGAGCTACAGAAGAAATATGTAAATTTTAGTTTGGCTTCTAGTATAACTTTGCTTTTATTGACTTATCTTTTTACATCTCTTAGGCTGTTATCCAGCAATAAAAATGTCACAGAAGTTATTCACATCCATCTAGAGGGAAAGTCTGTCCAGAAGTAGACAAAGTAAGGTATCTAAAAAAGTATTTTGCATTCTAAATGAGCTAGATTTTCTGTCTGTCTATATGTCTATCTATGTCTACAGCTATTGCCCTTGGTTTTGTTTCTTTTCTTACATCAGTTGTGCTCATTGTTGTTCTTTTCAGTGCTCAGACTGACTTATAGGAGGAGAAAAGTTTTATGCCTAGAAGAAAACCAATGTTCTTAGTTTTATTTGTTATATTATTTCATAAAAGTAGAATGAAAAATAAAAGACAAAGAGGTTTAGACCTGAAAAGCTGATCACAACTTTAGTGCCCAAGGTTGTTTTAAAAGTAAACTTTTCATTTTCATGTCCCAATCAAGACAATTTTCAGACACAAAAAGCTGGACTTCCATTAAATCAGATGTAAATCCACACTGGAAAATGTCAACAACAGTGAGTCATAATGTTTCATCTATTGCTTCATAACTGAAAAGAAAGAAAACCACTAGACTGATTGATAATGGTTTATCTGATAAGCTATTAAAGAAACCCATGACAAAACTTAAAATTACCACCAAAGCAGAAAACATGACAGAAACATCAAAAACGTAAGAGCAGTGATTTATTTTGATTTTACAACAGACCTGTAAAATTACTGTACAACAGTAAAGCCTGTCTGGTTTGGTTTTAAAAAATAAAATTACCATGAACCATTTCTCACTGTAATTTTCATTTGTTCTTTTAAGTAACATGATTATCTTATCAGTGGAACCTTTCTTTTACTACAGATCCTTATGGCCTCTGTTCAAGGTACATAAATAATAAATCTTTTTTTAGTGGAAATACATGAAGACAGAATAATACAGGTTGCAAGGCATCTCCATGCATCAAACCCATGCTCAGAGCACATTGGTGTGTTTCTTAAATGTATAACATCTGGATGGAAGCAGCATGTAATTGCCCCGTAATTTGCAGGGTGAGCGAGGCAAAACTGGGAAACTAAAGACAGTATGAAAAGTTACTTTCTAAGTAGTTGATCTCATGGTGCATAAAGGAGATGGAGCAGGCTTGCATTTGGTTTCCTGTTAACTGATATGAAGAGAGTGCCAGCGATCGGGAGAGCAAAACTGATAAGTAGATGGTGTGCAAATGAGTCCAGAAGGGTCACTTAAGATTGCACATGACTGCTAGCTTTGGCATCAGGAGGGTGGCAACACGATACAATAGCTGCCCTGAACTGATTGTCTTGGCTAACTCTGGCAGGCTGGAGGCCTTGACCCGTGCAGAAACCTGTTATCTAAGCCTCCTCTGTCTTGTGGAGAAGGTGAAAGAAGTTGACCTCCATAGACTCTTTCCAAACTAAACTCTGTATGACTCACAAAAGGCAGCGGTTTCCATCAGAAATTTAAAAATGTTTTACTTCCTTACATCCTTTCTTTCACAGGTTCACATAATAAAGGATTTTACAGTAGTTGAAAATGTTAGCATATACTGGAGATTAATTTAGATACAAGAAAAATATTGCATTCTGTTAAAGGCACTAATGAAGATAGAGTCAAATAATTATATTAACTTCCAGAGTCATGGTCTCAGTGAATGTTTTACTCCAAAAAAAAAAAGTAAGTTGGAGGGGAAAAGGAGAGAGAAGTAGAAAAAAATGTTATTCAAGGCTTTAATGTAAAAAAAAAATCAGCATTATTTTAAAGACATTTTGACTTCATTTTCAAAGATTTATTTTATTATAACTGATTCCAGTAGACTTAATATAATTAAGTCCAGTAGATTTAATCGACAATTATCTCATCAGCTTTACATGTTACTGTTTATATGCACAGCTACAACCTGTCACCAATAGTTCTTAGGCCAGAGACATCTTGTTATACCACATAATAACATCTTGTTATACCACATAGTATTCATCAGAGGAGGCAATGAAAAAAAAAGTTATATTTAGTAGACAATATTTATTACTGGTGTTCCACTTTCCTGCTAACTATCCCACCACCCTTAATTTTAGTCATACTTCCATGCTATAAAGTAGGCTACATCATGAAACCTCTGAGGTTCCAGCACAGGGTAGCCCAATCCCTGATCTTGCTGTGCCCTCTAATCTAGGGAAGCAGTTCTCAGGTTCTGAAACATCGCAGTGTTGGCTGCAGAGCTTAAGCTGGCAGTGTGAATTCAGGCTTCGCCTGAGCCATAGTGCTAGGGCTCTGGAATGCTATCATTGCATTCCATATCCTCAGCAAACAGAGTATTTTCCTACTATCTTCTTTTTTTTCTTCTTAAAATTTATTTTCTTTTTGTGTTTTCCAAAATGAAAGTAGTGATGTATACCTGCATTGCTGCAACTAGTGCCATAGTCTAGTTGGTTGGACAGGGCTGGGTGCTAGGTTGGACTGGATGATCTTGGAGGTCTCTTCCAACCTGGTTGATTCTCTGATTCTATGAACTCAGATGTTAGCTACATATTTAAATACTCTCTTAGCTGAAAAATCCATTTATGTGCATTGAAAGTATTATTATACCAGTTGCCTAGTAAAATTTGCAGCTCTTATCCAGACACATATTCAAAACAATTGTTTGAAACAGTTTTCAGTGTTACTTAACAATGGAAAAAAATATATATATTTATATCTATCTATTTATCTATCTATCTATATATCTATATCCAACACTCCCACTCCCCACCCCCCAAAAAAGAAGCAAAAGCCCCCCCAAAAAAACTCCAATCCCCCAGTACTTATAGCTTATAGTGCTTGAAATTTGGGTATTTGTCTATGGACACATTTGTAAAATCCTAAACCTCATTTTCTCCTGAATGATTTGTCTAATTTAAATTAAGATCTCATCTTCTAATTGTCATATTACTACAGAGTGTCTGACATTCATAACTACTGAGTGCAGTGAACAGGTACTATGCATGTCATGACTTTCAGTGTCACCTGAACCTGGTAAATTAATTTGAACAACTTAGGTTATAACTTGTTGGACCGAGAATGATCCTCACGATTTTCCACTTTTGTCTTTGTCCCATATTGGGCTATATAAAACAATCAGGGGACCACTTGACTAGGACATCCAATTTTCTCTACATATTACTAATATATTATGCCATCATAAATTAAACTTTTAATATATACATGATTATAAGAAGTAGGAGTCCTTTTGCAAGGAGTTGTTATGTGACTCAAAGGAGAGCCTTTGATACACATATTCTCCCTTACGCCTGCTCACTGAACCTTTCTATACACGTTGAGCTACATATCATTGTTACTGTCATTCCTAAGAGAAGGTTATAAAGAAACACTCTTAGAAAGGCTTCCAATTAAAAAAAAAAAAAAGTTTATAAAATTATATTGAAACTAAGTGATAAATATGCAAATTAAACTTACCAGGTGGCAGGAACTCTTTTGATGTTCCATTTCACCTTTATAGAGAGTCTGAAAGTGTGCCAGTCTCTCAGTTTCAAAGTGATTTGAAGGAATACTTTAAAAGAAAATTTAAAACTGAAAATTTATATTTCAAGGTCATTATTATACATTAAATATCTCAAGAACAAATTAGTAAAACAGATATGAGCACTGATAATGAAGAGAATGCCAAGAGCAAAGAGAGCAAAAAAATTCTATGCAAGGCTGGAATCAAAGACTAGAAGTAAGAACTACATTTGCACAAATCTTATGAGTGTCTATAATGAGCCAGAAGGGTTACTGATTTCAACGTGAGTCTTTCCCTGACTGTGCTCAGGAGCAGGAAAGAGAGCTCTGACTGAACCATCAGCTGCACAATGAATTCTTTGCAATGGATTGAGATTATGGATTTTGATTGCTGACAATGCAAAGTAAAACACTACTGAATGGGTATTTTTTACAGTATTACGAAGTAAAGGTAGAAATAGTTTTGATGCATTTGCAATAAATGTGCAAATGGGATTGCACCATAGGGACAGTTTACATCAAGAACTAAGAACTGCAGCAATGTTTTAATAAATATTGCAGCTGCATCTGGTTCGATGAAAGTTAAACACAAATGAAAAAAATTAACAAATATTTTGCTGTTCTTTTTACTATTATTGTTACTGCTCTTTACTGATCTTTTTACTATCATTGTTACTGCTTTTCTTCCAAAATCATAATTTCAATCAACTCTACATAATATAAAATTTGATGAGACTTTAAATTGTGTTATTAAGGCATATTTGATTTGATCAGTGCCACCCAATATAGCAACAAAAGCAAAAGAGGAGCACTAGCATAAACTAACAGCTTCTTACTTTTGGTGGGCACAGGAAAATAAAAATGAAATATATACATATCTTAAGTGAAGAAATTATTTAATCAGTTCTCTATTATGTTTAATATTTAAGAGTTCAAAAACAGGAGTATGTGGTTTGAAACTGTGTTTCTTTAACAATATGAATTTTGTTAAATTACTATTCAAGGTGTTTAGTTCAAACAGATCTTATCTTACAAATATTTTTAGTGTGCTGTACTAGTTCCTGCTTCCAGTCTTTTTAATAATTTTAAATGAAAGCAATGTCTTCCAATGTGCTTGTGTGGTAAGCATCTATGGTGAGGAAAAAAAATATAACCTATCTTTTTAGTAAGAGAATCTTTATGGAATTGCCTGTTTTCAGAGGTCAGGATTAATTTCCTGTGAAATACGTGACATAGGTATTGATTGTAGTGTCTTTGTAATCCTGTTGCTTAGCTTCTCTGCACAGGAATTCTCCAAATTTGAGAGCAACTGCAGCATCCAACTGAATGCTCCAACTGAATTTTTGCATGTCCTAATTAATACACCTCAGAGTTCTAAAGATAAGACCAAAGTGAATTGTGATTTGGATAAAGACTTTCAATTTTCTTTTTCCTGCCTAACTCATGACTTAGTTGGGCACTTGGCAGCTTTTAATGATTTTGCCAAAATTTATTTTGTTTCTTTACAAATGGATTTTATGTAACTCTATTTTTTGGAACTATACATTTTTTTAAAAGTAGTTTGTTTCCTTAAGAAATTCTGGATTTTCCTAAAGAGATAATAGTTTTAAGCTCATTTCAGGTGGCAAAATCAAAATGTTATGTACCATTTCCTGTCAATTATCATTTAACTGATTAACTCTTTTGAATAAATCTGAATGATCTAGTCTCATGTTAGCATCTTTTATTTTGCCACCGTGAAATGAAATTAGAAACATTCCTATCCATCCCTATAAATATATGCAATCTATGTATTTCTATAAACACACATACACAACATGCATTGTGATGGTTTGGGTGTTCCCCACCCCCCCACACTTTAGAAATTACCCAGACTAGACTCAGTTCAGCTCTGAAAATTTGAATGAAGCTTATATTTACAGCTAGCACAATAGACAAGCAGATATTTACAGTATATACAGAAATATATATATACAGAAATATACAAGGTAAAAAGGTAATACAGACACAACTCCCCTCCCAGAAACCTAGGTCCCCAGGAGGGGCTCTCAACCACCCCCTCACCTTCCCCCTACCCCTCTCAACCTTACCCCAGTCCCAGGGAAGAATGGAGGTTCAGCCAAGAGGATTAAGAAGCAAAGGTGAAATCAGCCAAAGCAAATGGAGGGTGAGGTTAGAAAGCAAGATGGAGTTCAGCCAGCAGCCTCAGCTCTCCCCAGCAGGCAAAGCAGAAGTGACTTTATCTTTGTTTTGCCTTTCTTTACACATCTCAGCAGGACTGTGAGTGAAGTATATCTCACCATTGTTTTCATTTCTCAGCCTATGATCTGATTCTTCTCACCAAAACATCCCAGCTAGGCTCAAACTATCACATGCATTTATTATATGTACATGTGAGTGTGGATATACATATTGTAGGTATACATATTGTAGGTATACACTCCTGATTGTAGATCATGGGTTTGTTTGTGGGGATTTTGTTTGCTTGTTTTTTTATTTTGACTGGATAAAACTTTTCTTTAACTTACCAACAAAGTATCTCTTCTATTCATTGTCGTGTTCCTGACACTTACTTTGGTTTAGCAAGATGCAGAGTTAAAACGAATCAGTTATTTAGTTAGACATTCAGAGGTTGATAGCTTCCTTCTCACAGGTGTGAGAGCTTTTTCTAAAATTAATAGCATTTTTTCCTGGTATGCAGATACTCTATCATCTAATGATAGAGGTTATTCATGCATCAGTCTATATATATATATATATATGTGTGTGTCAGTCAAGATATATGTCAAAGACTTGGGACTTTTTAGTCTGGAAAAGAGAAGAGTTAGAGGGGATTTGATAAATGTTTATAAGTATCTGAAGGCTGCCAGGAGCAGGGGGGGACAGGCTTTGCTCACTGCTCCCCATGGCAGGACAAGGAGCAGTGGGTGTAAGTTGCAACAAAAGATGTTCCGCCTCAACACAAGGGAGAACTTCTTTACTGTAAGGGTCCCAGAGCACTGGAACAGGCTCTCCAGAGAGGTTGTGGAGTCTCCTTCTCTGGAGACTTTCAAGGCCTGTCTGGATGTGTTCCTCTGTGATCTGTGTTAGATAGTATTGTCCTGCTCTGGCGGGGGGGCTGGACTCGATGATCTCTTTGGGTCCATTCCAACCCCTAACATCCTGTGATCCTGTGATGTCTAGTATAATACCACAAAACAACAAGTGAAGAGTATTCTTACCATTCACTGATGTAGTGACTACTATCCAAACAATCGAAAGCAATGGGCTTAATGTACAGGTTATTTATGTGTAGTCTTAAGAATGGCTTTGCAAAAGAGTGCTACGTAAGTCAGTTATGAGAATGATGAAATACAAGCTGGTATGCTAAGAAACAGATAATTAGGCAAACAAATAATCATCTATGACAATGAATGAAAATTTTATTTAAAAGAAATTTCACCAAAGAATAAATGTTGCTAGGCATCAACTTTTCTCAGCTCTTCATCAAGTATTTTCTGAAAGCAGTTAAAGAGCTAGAACCTTGCTTTCCAATAAAAGAAAAAAGAGTAGAGCAGTCCTCATGTTTGACAGAAATCACATCTGTCAAAGACTGTATCAGTAGCAGAACTGCCTGGTTTAAAAAGTGTGATATATAGAGCAGAGGCCTAGGTGACAGCTTACAATTTACTACACTGCTAGATGACTTTTTGCCCATCACTGTTCTTAAGAGTGATTTACCTTTCACATTTTATTTTGATATTTTGGGGTTTATTGTCTCTGCCTTTCATAGGGTAACATGGACTTTTTGTGGGTAACTTTTGAACAATATGATTATAACAGAGTTCCATTGTGGTATAATTAATGTTGAAAATCTATCCCTGTTTAAATGCTGACCCTTAAGTGTTCTAAAAGTCATATAGATACTGAACAACAATAAAGAATAGCATTATTGCTGCAAACTGGGGAGCATTTCCTGAGGATCCAAAAAACTCCATCTGAAGATAAAATGATATCTTCCAATTGTGTCTAAAACAGAACCACTGTATGTTTTCCCTTTTAAACATAACATACCCAGTTCCACTTGTGAAGAGATAGAAATGGATAACAGTAATTCAGAGTGGTTTTAATTCACATCTGAAATGGATAGCAGTGGATTAAGTTGGTGCAGAAGCTAAAATCGTGTCTTGATTGTTCATTAATTTACTGTCTCTACAAACTGCAGGGATGAATATAGTTTTGAGGTTTGAGTGAGAAATTAGCCCAGTTTTATCACAAATATCACAGATGCAGATTGTTTTATTTGTTGTGACCGTTCTCCTCAGTTGGCTTTTGTTTTGCTGATTTAGCTTAGTAGCACTGACAGCATCACTACAACCATCATCTCTGACAAATGTCACCAACACACGGATCACGAGCAATTTCACATATTGTGGAACTAACATCAGATCATGATTTGCCTGGGCAAATTTTTTCAGTTGGCCTGCCTTCTGGAAATCCAACTCATTTCTGCCACTTCTTGAGATGGTTTTAGGCGCTCTACTTTGACGTGTCAAATACCAGTCCATTGTAACTGAACCTGTAGGAGTGTTGCTCAAATGGTGAATATTTGACTATGACTGTATTGGTTCTTATTGTGAAAGATTCTACTGCATGAGCGCAGAGAGAGTGTGTGTCTGAAAGCCCAAAATGCTTACTGGAACAGATATAAATTGCCTCCATTTTGCATCCACACAAGAGAACAGGGATTGCAAATGCACAGTGCACATTTCCTTTTGTTTGGATCCAGTTGCTTTTTTTCTTTCTTGAAAGCCTGTTTTAATCTCCTCAATAGCTGTCCAAGCTTTTCCTCTGCTCCATGGGACGTTGTCATCAATCATGACACTCTGAGATGGCACACTACCACAAGGACAGGAGAGCCAGTGCTCGGCCAATGCTCGGATTAAACCACTTAGCAATAGGATCAAAATAGTAATGTACTGCAAATCTTCTTTTGTGTGTACAATCTATGTGCAACCATTAGCAAAGAGTAAATGGTGGGCCAGAAGACTTAGTGCAGTCTCTGCAGACAGAAAATTCTGTCATTAACAAAATACAAATACAGATTTCCTTGATATTGTCTCAAAATCAAGAGCTACTGGAGAAAAGATGTTTAAAATAACAAAGTGCCTCTTTCTAAATGTAAACCAAAAAATCAATTTCAACCCTCCTTCCCAAATCCAAAATTCCTTCTGTCCTTTTCATCCATGAAAGATTTAACACTTCAGCTTAGGGTCCTCCTCAACACAACATCAACAAATACCTTAAAAAGATCTAAGCAGAAGCCTTTCGCAACCTTTATGATGACAAAGTCTAACCAGTACCTAAGTTTAACCCTCTTTTCTTTAAGCAACTTATCTGCACCAATTATATCAAATGCTTTGCTCAGACTGAAGACTTACTTGTAACTTGTAACTTTTTATTTTATAGTATGAAAATATATTTTAATATATTTTTATACCTGTCTTTGTAGATAGTGGTAAAATAATAGTGACTTCTTTGTATATTATGAACCAAGCTACTGGCACTAGCCAAAACAGCAACCCATGTTAATGATCTGTGTGTGTTGCTCACTAACATGTTTGTCCCACCAGCTGCACAAGCATGATATCATATGACAGAAGTCTAATGTAATCTTAAAAAGACTACTGTCATGATAGGCCTGATAGCCCAAAATAGGCTTATACGTGTCCTGGCTTGCCCAGACATGTTTTTCTGCTCTTCCTCCTGTTCTGGGGAGAAGCAACTGCAGGATAGAGACAAAGTACTTGGAGCCACTGAGTCTAAGAACTCTGGCCTGCCCAGGTTTGTTTTGCTCCTGTAGTAAACAAGCTACACACACTTAGCTTGTGCCTGCCTTGTGCAAGGCCTGTGCTTTTCCCAAATTGGGATTGGCCTGCATAGCCAGCATGACATCATACTAAGACTGCACATCACAAGACATCCTGTCTGCGCCTGAAAGTCTCCTGTCAAGACGGGAAGTTCTGGAGATACACAGATTGTCCAAAGGAGCCAAGAGATAAGGTCAGAGATATTCTGCCTCCTTTCCCAGTCTGTGAAGCCTGAGAAGAATCAGAAGCCTCAGTGGTTGACAAGTGACAGATTTCCCTGAAAGCATTCGGGTACTGTCTGAAGCTGTAGCTAGCACCGTGACTTGAGAAATAATATTTTGTGAGTAAATATCTAAAGCCTCTTGTAATTTACCATAGCCTTCTGCCATATGCAGAAAGGAGCTCCTTGAGTCCATCTGGTGGCCAAGGGGTATATATTGACCACAGGANACTTAGCTTGTGCCTGCCTTGTGCAAGGCCTGTGCTTTTCCCAAATTGGGATTGGCCTGCATAGCCAGCATGACATCATACTAAGACTGCACATCACAAGACATCCTGTCTGTGCCTGAAAGTCTCCTGCCAAGACGGGAAGTCCTGGAGATACACAGATTGTCCAAAGGAGCCAAGAGATAAGGTCAGAGATAGTCTGCCTCCTTTCCCAGTCTGTGAAGCCTGAGAAGAATCAGAAGCCTCAGTGGTTGACAAGTGACAGATTTCCCTGAAAGCATTCGGGTACTGTCTGAAGCTGTAGCTAGCACCGTGACTTGAGAAATAATATTTTGTGAGTAAATATCTAAAGCCTCTTGTAATTTACCATAGCCTTCTGCCATATGCAGAAAGGAGCTCCTTGAGTCCATCTGGTGGCCAAGGGGTATATATTGACCACAGGAACCATCTCTTCCAGTTCAATTAATGTTTATAGAAGAACTTAGATTACTCCTGTGAAAATCCTTGCTAGATCCAAGAAGTGGTGATAGCTTCATATTTCTTTCTCTCTCTTTCTATGTATATATTTTTGAATCTTCAATTCCAACACACCTGCCAAAGCAGGACCGTATAATCTAGCACAATTTGCACAGTGTCATAAGTTTTTGTGTAAAAGCATGACAGACTGAAGTTATTTCACTTTACTCTTTCTCTAAGGAAAAAGGGCAGTAAAATAACAATGCTCTCACTGATTTGGAAATGAATACACAAAGGTTGTATTAAAAAATGTGCAGGAAAAGATACAGCATGCATGAATACTTAACACCTAAGTCACATACATGAGAATTCTCCCTAAACCTTCTCCTCAAGCAAACCAAATCCACCAAGAACCCCAATGTTTGTTTTCTCCTATCTCCCATTGTCTCCCATTAGGCCCAAGCAGGCCAGATTCACTGTGGCCCATGGCCTTGAAGGAGGCTTTACCACAAGGTACTCCTACATAGTTACCAAATAAGGATTCCTCTGGACAGTTGAAAGGAAAAGGGAGAAAAGAAAATTAATTGACCTTGCTGCTTAGTTTTAAATTGTTTGCAGGATTTATGGGATTGAATTTATGGGATTGCTTCCTCCCTGGAGGCGTTTAAAGCCAGGCTGGACGAGGCCTTGAGCAGCCTGCTCTAGTGGGAGATGTCCCTGCCTATGGCAGGGGGTTGGAGCTGGATGATCCTTGAGGTCCCTTCCAACCTAAACCATTCTATGATCCTATGATTCTATGAATAATAAAATTGCAACACCTGAGGTCATTCAGTTCGTCCCTTGCGATTGATCTTGGACTTTGTAGGTTTTTTAGGAAATCTGGGATAATCTGGAATCCCTCAAACCACAACACACAGGGATGCATCAAGATGGATCTTGAAAGTCTCTCCTTTTTCTTCCAGTTTTCTCTCTAATCCAGTCCATTATCAACAGTTTTCACTGACTGTAATTAACCTAAGTCATCATCTGTTTGGCATTGTTTCACTTTTATTTAGCCCAAGGGAATTTTTGAATCTTAGCATGACTTTCATTACTTCCCAGGGTTGGCTTGAGAATACTAGGGTATGACATGGTGTGTGATGGAGAAAGCATTTTCTCCCTTACCTTAGGATTTAAAAGAAATTAAGTATTTGAATGAATTCTGCCCTATAAAGGTTTGTGATTTTTTTCAATTTGCTTCATTAGCAGATTTTATAGACAAACCTTAAGACAAAAAAAAAACAAACAAAGGAGCAAATTCTTAAATATTAGGGTAAAATGGCAGTTACAATAACATTAATCAGTGAGAAGTGTCTCAATGTTTGAATTTTTGAATGGAGTTGGGGGAGAGCTCACCACAATGAAATAAAGATGAAAAGCCAACCAAACAAAAACCCCCCAACCCAAACAAACAAACAAAGAACAAAACCTTTATCCACAATTTGCTTCTCAAAAGTCAAGGGTAGAGAATTAGAAAATAGTATAGGTTATATTGATACTGCCACACTTTTAGCAAAACCCATAAGCAGACAGTGACACATCCTGACTTCTAAGAACACTTATACTGCGGTCCTGCAGCTTTTGCGTCTTAAAATACTGTGTTCAACTGGGTGAAGAAGCAGAGAATTTAATGATACAAAGTGTAGCCAAGAAAATAAATGAGGCAAATTAAAAGAACAATGCAAAACTGAAGACAGTGAAGATAGGTAAAATTTCACAAAAAGATGATGGCAAGAATAAGTGTCAGAAAATGCAAGATTTCCTGAACGAGGCATTCCTCTTTCATGAGGGCTTGTGACCATACTACTTTTTCCTGTCATCCACCTCTTCTCCCCAAGTAGCAATCACCTTTTGTTTCAAATTGTCTCATCAGTTAATATGATCAGGTAAAACTGAACATTTCTGTTTAACTTGAACATAGCTTGAAGATTACTGGTTCCATTTTTTACCTTATCCACTACTGAAATATTGTTATTGCAACTGTACTCATTTTAGATGTTTCTGCTCTCATCTTCCCCACCCTCTCTCCTCCTGCTGATGTCCTTACCAAAATGCTTACTTATAAATCATGAGTATCTTTGTTGATAGCTCTAGGATATAGTCTTTGGAATGTTGCACTGAAAATAGAGTTAACACTTCACATCCTAACGGCCATTGATTCAGAGAAGTCTGGGTTTTCAGTTAGGGTTTGGTTTTGTTTTGCACGACTTTGTCTTGTGGGTCTGTTGATTTATTTATTAAAGTGAAAATCGATATTCTCTTCAAAATGTTTCAGAGGAGAGTTACCCACCTACTTCTATAGTCCTAAACCTTCTGTTCAAAGCTGCAAGAGAAAATTCTCCTTCCCATGTGGCATTTATCTTATGTATTACTAGCACTTAACAAGAGTATGGAACCTTTGAAAAGTCTCATATTTACCAGTTTCTCTTCCGGTTAATTGGTGTAGTTCTACTCATCAGAAGGAAATTCATGTATAAACAATCTTAAAAGTGAAGTTCAGACTAAAATCTTTATTTAATTTAAATGTCGTTGATACCACAATCATGCAATCCAAATCCCATGGTGACTAGCAGAACACAGACCTGTTCTTAGTCAGCCTTCAGGTTTCCTTAAATATTCAGTCAACACATACAGATTATAATTTGTAGGTAGGCATAACTACAGTAAGTACCAATTCAAACTATTTCAATAGACACAGAAGTCAATTAGTTATCAGCCTAACGAATTTGGGAACCATAGTTTTTCATGGGTTTGATGTCAATCAAACTTTAAGATTTAATTTCTTGATGGTTTACAGGCACAGTTTCATTTGTATTCGACTGTGTAACTGAAACTGTAGGACCTGCAAAAAATGCTTCTTTGTTTGTTTAAACTAAGTGAAAAATAATCCTTGCATCAACAGCCATCTTTATTAATGATTCAATTAAAGATCAGCATCATGAGACTGAAAAGCAGAGCTGGCCTAACCTTATTGAAGAAGTAAGGGGGAAAATTGTTATCATACTGCAAAGTCAGATACAAATCAGTGTTCTAATATTAGTTTTCATCCGATCATCTATAGTTGAATACAACTATTGCCTTATTATGCAGTGCACTCAATTCATGCAGTGTGATTCAGGAAACGAAATTTGAGTATTTGAGAAAATAATCTTACTCCAAATTAAAATGACTTTTCAAGCACTTGTTTGCAAAACTAGAGTTATCAATGACTGGGGTTATTATCTTCTGTGGTACAATAAGCAAGGCAGTAAAAATAATTGTATCAAGTAGTTATTGACAAAATCAAGAGCAACTTTGAAAAACCTATTACCAGAACTGATTCTGTGGTATAGTTCATAGAACAGAATCACAGAATCCTGCTCTAGTGGGAGGTGTCCCTGCCTATGGCAGGGGGTTGGAGCTGGATGAACCTTGAGGTCCCTTCCAACCTAAACCATTCTATGATTCTATGATTCTATGAATCAGGCAGGATTGGAAGGGACCACAAGGATCATATAGTTCCAACCACGCTGACATGAGTAGGGACACCCTAGCCTAGATCAGGCTGGCCAGACCCTCAGCCTGCCTGGCCTTAAACACCTCCAGAAATAAGGCCTTGATTCCCACTTGTTAAATTTCTAGAAAGGTAATTTGTGAAGTTCTGATCACTTTGTCTTTCAGTATGGTGCATATAGTAAGGAAATAGTCTCTAGAAGTAGGCCCAAAGATTGGGAAAGAGCAATTCATTGTTTGCACATGTAATGTGAGCAATTATGGTTTTGGTACAGCTTTCTTTGTAACAGAAATGAGGGAAAAAATGAGATATTTTAAAATGGAATCCTTTGTATGCAAAGTCTGCTTTTATTTAAATATCACACGTTGCTCATGCTGATGTCTGCTTAGTCTGATATTGCTGAAAACTGATGGATCAGTCTGTTCTTAAACACAGGTACCTCCTAAATTTGTATTTGCATGTCAGTTCTCAAAGTTTGCTGATGCAATAACCAAACAGTTCTTTAAATAGTTGGAACTAGAAATAGAACAATAAAAAGCTAAAAAATATATGCATTAGTTTAAAAAGCCCTCTAAAAGAGACACTATTTTTTTTATCTAGGTTTTTCAGGTGTAAGGTGGAATGATCAAGGACCAGAATTTTCCTGGTGATCAGCAGTGTATTATGTTCTGCAAATGAATCTTCCTGCAGATTAATACACAGCTTCTGACTGAAAGTGCAGCTTTAATTTAGTTGAAATCCCAAATTCAGAGCACAAAACACAATGACTGCATTGAAGCTGTACTCACTATGGGACTGTACTACAATTTGTGATAAAATGAAAATGATTTTACAGGCAGTGAGTCATTAAGTCATTTTAATTTTCATCCTCTAATGTAGCAGAAAAAGGTCTGAGGCAAATGGATTTTGCAGGTATTGAAAACAGTTTAAAAGAACAGGTAAATTCAGGGCTAAATTGTTTAGGGTGAGAAAAATAAGAAAACAAAGTGAAATAACTTGAATGACCAGAGAAAGACAAGAAGCAAAGCAAACAAATAAACAAAAATGCTGCATTTAAAATACTGGCAACATTTTACCAATGAGGTAATACTTTGAATTGTTAGGAAGTAGTATCAGCTGAGAAATTAAAGGGGAGAAGTGTCTGCCAGGAAAATTTATTTTCTTTTCTTTATTTTATTCCCATCTGAAGGAATATTGAGATCAAGATGCTTTTTGTCAGCTTTGGCAAGCATTTATATTGGGTGTATCAAAAGCTGATAAAAACTTTTCACTTTTTTCTAATGAAGGCATTTCTCATGTGGGTTTTTTTTTGTTTGTTTGTTTGTTTATGGAATTAAATTGAAATCTCCTATTTTCTTATGCTCCCTTTATATGTTTTGAATAATACAGTAAATTCTCACATGTTCTTCACTGCCTGAAAAGCAGGATTAGATACACAATCCTTCGGTTGTTTTATGGCAAACTATAAGGGAACACCAGATGCATCAAGCTCCTTGACCACACATAGAGAAAACTCTTGCAAGGTGTTTCTTTTTTTATTAGCCTCTCTCTGTTTTGAGTTCTGAATGGATTTGTAATGTTGTCTCTTTAGTGTGTTGTAGGTATTCCCTCCTTCTCCACATTTCAGCTAGAGGCTGGTCTAATGCAATTCCCTTCCACGATACTGTTTGCAACTCAGATATTCTTGCTTGCTATTTTTCAGCTGTTTCAGTCAAGAAAGACTTTTGGAAAAAAATCTTATTTAATGCCCTGAAATGTTATTTCAGAAACATAAGACCTGTGCCTTGGCTTCTTTATAATTATTTGAGCTGGATTTTGGTTTTGGATTGTTTTATATTTTTGTTTGCATGAGGATTTTTGTTTGTATGAGGATTTTTGTTGGTTTTATTAGTTTGTTTTGCTTTTCTTTGTTTATTTGGTTTTTTTTCCTTCTGTAAATTAAAAAACAAACAAACAAACAAACAACCCAACAAACACAACATGATCAGGTGATAAGCCAGCCAAAGACTAACAGTGTGACGCAGAACAGGAAGATACGACCCAGTAGACACAATGGCCGCTTCAGGCTGGGCATTGGTTCTCATCCTAAAATGCAAAGCAGAAACCAGAAACACTGGGTGAAAAGACTTTATTTGTAACATATTGTATAAGAATTGTGTAAGATGTGTTGATGTAGTATTATGTATTTGTATTGACCTTATAGTGGCTTTCCAGTATCTGAAGGGAGCCTAGGGAGGTGGTTGATTCACCGACCATGGATATGTTTAGAAGCTGTTTGGCTGTGTTGCTTAGGGATATGGTTTAGGGTGACTCTTGTAGAGTAGGGTTATCAGTTGGACCTGGTGATCTTGAGGGTCTTTTCCAACCGGAATGTTTCTGTGATTCTGTGATAGAATGAGTCCTAAATAAAAAGTACATGAGCATTGTGTGAAGGCAAAATAAGACTCCAAAAATGAAGACCCAATTTTGGTTGTATTCAGTGATCTTAATGATCCTTTTCAACAACTATATGAGTCTATTCTATATTTCTAATAACTATTCTATATATAAAAATCTATTATCTTCTATTCCTTTGTCATTTGTAGTCAAAATATCCATAGTTGAATAATTCATATGTATAGGATTTCACCTTTGTCAGGTTGCAATGCTACAGTGTCAAATCTGTATGTAGCACTATAGTATAATACTGATTTCACCTTTTTTCTGTAAGTCAAAGATAAACATTCCAAATCCAATCCAGGGAGCATGGTTTTCTATGCCCTCACTAATTTTACTGGGGAAAAAAAACACCTAATTGTTTTTGGTAACTAGACTCCCTGCAGGACATTTTCTCCAAACTCTTTACATCTTTGGGATAGATGTCATCTTGCAAAAGTGTTGAAAAGAGAGAGAAGGAATTGAAACTATTAGAAACATTGAATATATATGTTCCCATTTCCTATCTGACTAGCTGCTGCCTCTTGAGATTCATTTAATCATAACTTTTTCGATTCATTCATACTGTGACAATTTAAGAGCAAAGAAAGGTATAGCAGATAAGGATATCAATGCAGTGTTTGATTAAGTCATAAATTATAGCTAGACTTTGTGATTTTAACCTCAGTATCTTTTTCCTTTAGACTTTTGAGATACTGTATCTCATTTTTAATGATGCAGTGATGACATTTGATTGATTTTTCATTGTGACTTATCAAGCATATGAAAAGTGAATTAACAGCTGTATCCAGGGTCAGTTCTATTTCAGAAGGACACATTTGTCAGAATGCATCTGTGCTTCTTGACAGTATGTGGGTTGGACTATTAGCAAAATGAAATATAAGGTGCATTTCAATCTAACCTCCAGCCCTCTGTTAAAAGGAGAGAGGAAAAAATCTTGGTTGAACAATAGGAGAGTAGAAAAGAAAGTGTGAAAGATGAACTGTAGTTCAGAACAAGTATTTTAGCTGGTTTATTATATCATTGTGGAATTAAAGGAAAAAAGGATGGATGGATGCAATGTGAAATGTGTCAGCACTTCTGGCTTGCATTTTCTTTTTTTTTTTTTAAGGAGTTTGACCATTTTTAATCATTTATTTTCTTTCCCTGGAAAAGAAAGATTATGTGAAATATCAGAATCATTCCACCTACGTGATAGAGTAAATTTAGTATAGAAGCCAACATAACAGTAATATTCAAGGAGTGAGAAAATCATAAAACAGCCAGCAAGTTGGGAAAATGTTGAACATGTAGTTTCAAAAGTTTGTACTTTCTGGAAGCAGCTTAGAAAGAGCCTGAGAAGGAAGAGCACTTCATGGTTGAAGTGTACATTCAGAAAAGCCCCACGATCTCACCTTTGAAGATGACAGCAGAATATGAAAACGTTACTCTGAAAAGGGTACGGATGATCAACAGGCTTCTTTGTGCTTTTCAGAACATAGATAGGCACAAGTCTTCCCTCTACCCATTTTAAGACTTGTGCAAAAAATGTAATACTGGTCAATGAGATCTTTGATTTAGTGATGTTGTCCTAGGCTGTGGCAAATGAGAGGCATGAACTCTGCTGCTGTTGCAGAACAGAAGGGCTTTAATGCCAAAACTAGCTGATTATATAGTACTTCTTTTCTTGCAGATTAACCCACTTGACCACTAGAATCCAGTCCCATGCACACAAGCTAAAAAATAATCGCCTATAAGAGCAAGTCCACAGGTCCATTTTTTGCAGGATGATGCTTTCACATCCATTTCAGGGATATAGCATTTCATTATCTCCACACTCCCAACCTTTCTCACACAGTTCCATGGTACAAGAAGATGTCCCACTACTTATCACCTTTTGGGTGCCCACATAGACATGAAGGCCAGCTAAACATTGTGTTAACTACTCCCTTGGGTTCCCACACACATATGTGATTTCACCACATAGTCTCTTGCTAGACTACTAGAAGAAAGGAGAACAAGAACTTCCATTAAGTGCACCTTATGTTTCTGGAAGCTAAAGGACTGCCAGCATGCTGGTGACTTATTATTGTGGTAGGCCTGAATAGGCCAAAATAAACTTATACCTGTCCTGGTTTGTCCAGACATGGTTTTGATCCTCTCCCTTCTTCTGTTTTGGGGAGAAGCAACCACTAGAAAGAGGACAAAGAACCTGGAGCCACTGAGTCTAAAGATGCTGGCTTGCCTGGACTTGTTTTGCTCCTGCTTACATCCTGTGGTAAACAAGGTATGTACACTTGGCTCGTGCCTGCCTCATGCAAGGCCTATGTTTTTTCCCAAATTTGGGTAAAGCAAGCCTATGCTTTCACCTAATATGGTTAAGCTTGGATATCTGCCATTCTGTCTGGCTATTCTGAGTCCACAGGCCCATTAGTCTTGGGCTGTATTGATAAAAAGAGATGAGCAGGTAACACAACACACTCTGCCACCGTATTTGTGCTTCTTTTTACTACTGCTCCCTGCTACCATTGCTCTCTGCCTCTGACAGTGATTCTACCATTGCCTTCTGCAGCACTATGCTATGCTAAGCTATAAGTTAGCTGAGCTGCATGATAAGAAGCCCTGATGCTTTGGGTCTGAACTGCCTTGAAACTGCCTGCTTCAAGTTTATCAGGAACAGGCATAAATGCCTTCATGTGATAGGCCTGCATAGCCAGTGTGACATTGTGCTAAGACCACATTGCAAGACATCCTGCCTACACCTGCCAAGACGAGAAGACCTGGAAGGACACAGAGATATCCAGAGGGGCCAGGATAAGATCAGAGATCGTCTGCCTCTTTTCCCTAGTACCCTTGATAGAACCTGGGAAGAAAGAGAAGCCTCATCAGCTGACAAGGCATTGACAGAACTCCCTGAAAATGACTGGGAGCTGTCTGAAGCTATAGCTAGCCCCATGAGTAGGGAGCTAATTTTTGTGAGTAAATACTCAAAGCCTCTTTAGCAAAATTCTATACCTGAATCTAATTGAATCCTAGCCTTCTGCCTTAAAGCAGAAAGGAGCTCTTTGAGTCTATCTAGTGGACAAGCTGTATAACTGACTGCAAGAAACTTTTCTTTCAGTTTAATTGAGTTAAATGTTTATATTTTTGCTAGTTATTTGTTGTAGATCTAGTTATTCCTTACTATAATGTTTCCAAGTTGTGGTGGGGGAAGTGTAGGCTGGATGTTAGGAGGTAGTTGTTCACAGAGAGATTGATTTGCCATTGGAATGGGCTGCCCAGGGAGGTGGTGGAGTCACCATCCCTGGAGGTGTTCAAGAAGACTGGATGAGGCACTTAGTGCCATGGTCTAGTTGACTGGATAGGGCTGGGTGCTAGGTTGAGCTGGATGATCTTGAAGGTCTCTTCCAACCTGGTTGATTCTATGATTAAAAAGACATGACCGTGTGAAGAACCAATTCTTATTAAAATTAGTGGCTGGTGGGGCAAGACTCCTGAATATTGAAAATCAATAAACAATATTAATTTAAAAAATACCATCTCACAATCAATTAATTACCCCTCCTTTATGCTTCTAAAACAAGCTGCTCTTATATATGGGGACATATGGTGGTGATTCCTAGTGTGAAAGTGAGATTCTGATATTTGGTATATCTGAGGGGTACAGTTGTTCTTGCCACTTTTTTTCCTGACCGGCTAATGGAGCTTATCAGGGAGTGCTAGGAGGAGGCAAAGTCATCCATTCATCTCTTTAGGAAGTGCATTTCAGAGTGCTGTAAAGACCACAGCTAAGACATATCAAAGAGTCTTTTCTCAAAATATCCCTGGAAGACAGAGAATTTGGCTTCAGGAACACCACAGAGACATTTCAGACCAAAGAGTAAGCACTGGCACGTTCTAATAACAAATGAGTGTTAAATACAGCACAAAAATAGGCATTGGAAATGTTAAACAATGAGTCATGGGAAATAATTTTATTTTTTAATGGATTTTTTTTTTCTATTTCCCCAAATATGTGCTCTTCAAATCTGAACCTATATACATTACAAAATAGCTTTGCCTTTCTCTTCAGGTATCTGTCAACTTCTGTCCTTCAGTTATCTCACTTGAAACTCTCCCACAGTTGGTCCTTAAATAATTTTAGGAAAGTTTTAATGACTTTGTTCCCCTCTCCTCAAAAAACTCTCCAAAGCTCTCCAGTTCATTGTTATCACTCCAGAGGCCCAGCCTACTTGAGTAATGTGGTTTTGTAAGTACTTTTCATCCTGTATGCCTTTCCACTGGCCCTTGAAATCTTTCAGAAATCTCTCACAGCTATTTAGATCCTTTCCAATGGCACTGTGAAGTCATTTATATGAGGCAATCTAATTTTCTTCAGACTCTTATAGACGTTTCTGTAGTTCTCTACTCCCTTTTGAAACACATGCATTGCAATAAAGCTCATCCGTGTCAAGCAAGCCTGACAAAACCTGTAAATACATATTGTACTATTAGGAATAGTATTATTTTTAGGGGGATATACTAAACTCATTCACCTAAGAGCCTTTCTGAACTGGCTTATTTCTAATATAACTTTCACAGCATGTGAGAGACTGAAATGTCATGTGCAATGACTCATACATTTTTAATATAGATTTCTTTCTAGATATCTGATTCTGATTTAGACAACACATTCTTGTTTCTAAATGTGTAACCAATATACTCTATCTAATCAGACTAAACATATTCTTATAGATAGACACATATTTTAATATCCTGTCAATTTTATGTATATACTTGAAATATTTGAGATGTCCTTATTCAAGTCAGTCTCTTTTATTAATTCAAAAAGAGAGACAATACCATTTGGGTGGGATCTCACGCAGTTTGTAAATACAGCACTGCATATTTTCAAAGAAAACAAAGGAGGAAAACCCCACCATCTTACTGAGGTAAGCAACAATTTCAATATGCTTCTTATAAAAATTCCAAGTTACAATTTCAGATTGTTTTTCCTGAAAGTGATATTACACAGGAATCTGGACTAACCTAATGAGATCTAATTCCAGGTTTAAGCAAATGTTGTTCTGAATTCGGAGTCTTATTATAACCAAACCAGAACAGCTTAAAAAATGCTTTATTTTAAACTTTTGCAGACTGCTTCTGCAAACCAGGACTGATGTTTAAAAGTTAACAGTACCTGCCTTACCTTTTGTAGAGTAAGAACCAGTTAAGTAGCTGCACATTTGATTACCCTGTGCAACTGTACTAATCACAGTGTGGTATTTTGGTCACTCAAATCAATATCATAAATAAACTAATTAGGTCATAAGCATCAAGTGGTTGCAGTCTGAAATCTGAATATAGCAGTTAACACCTACTTTTCAGTTTAGCTTTCTTTCAGCCAGTAATGCAAATATAGTAGGCTCATGTTCATTTCATTTCCAATTGACATGCACAGCTGGTATTATTCTAAATGGTAAAGTAGCAAATAATGAAATAGGGAAAGAGAGATGAAGTTAATTTTGTTTCAGGTTGAAACAGCGCTGAGCTACTTTGGCAGCACAGAAGAGAGCCTGTAATTATTTTAGCAAAGAAGAACAGAGTTTGTGAAACAGACAGTTTATTGGAGTGGCAATAAGTTCACACAGGAGTTCTGGACTACTCAGTGCCTGAAAACATTTTGAGATTTGAGTCTTGAATCACTTACCCTTTTGACAGTGTTTCCCATAGCATTTTCTGGAGAAAACTGCTGCTCATTAGAAAAAAATGTCTGCGTGACCAAACTCAGAGAGTGATAACGAATGGAGTTAAATCCAGTTAGCAGTCAGTCACATGTTGTTCTCTAGGGCTCAATTGAGAGTGTTCTCTTTAGTGTCTTTAACAACAATATGCATTAAGGGATCAGTTGCACCTTCACTAGGTTTTCAAGCTTGGTGGGAGTGTTGATCTACTTGACAGTAGAAAGGGTCTACAGAGGAATCTGAAGAGGCTGGATTGATGTGACAAGGCAAACTGCATGAGACCCAACAAGGTCAAGTGACAGATCCTGCACTATGATCCAACAACTCCATGCAGTTCTACAGGCCTGGGGCAGAGTGCCTGGAAGGCTGAATGTCAGAAAAGGACCTGGAGGTACCAATTGACAGCCAGCTGAATATGAGCCAGCTGGGTGCTCAGATGGCCAAGAGGGCTACCAGCATCCTGGCCTGAATCAGAAATACCATGGCCAGCAGAAACAGCGAAGTGATGTTACCCCTCTAATGGGCACTGGTACTGGGCATGCACACTGAATACTATGTTCAGTTTTAGGCCACTTACTAAAAAGATATTTATAAAGTGTAACAGTTGTCAGGAATCAAAAGGACAAAACTATTCTAGAAAATCAGAAGCAACAGGTCCATGTATGAACAGTCATTAATTTTTTTCGTACTTCTCACATTTGTCCATTTTCAAACCAGTGATTTTTAAAGCAGCTCTTCTGAGGTTCTTGCTTACAACAAGATTCATCTTTCTAAATAAATTAAATTTGAGTAATAATTGTGGCATTTACAACGAAAACACCACAAATGTTGATTTAAATATATCTCAGGGTAAATTTGCATAAGTAAGTACTTCAGTCTGCTATCTCTTGGCTTTCTTTTTCCTTGCATAGAAGGTAGAATTCTTAACAGTGAAGCTTTCGGGGGGGGGGGCAGGTAACACTCAACCCATCACATCTCCATACACAGGCCTAGATAGTTATTCAGTACACTTTGTGTACTCTGCTAAACACCCTGACAACAATTTTCAGAGCTTGTTCTTTTGCTGTGTAAGAGTAAAGTTTCTAGGCAGCACTTTGTGCATTAGCGACTGATAGAAAGAATAGTTACATTTAATGTTCAGTTGAATGACATTTTACCAACACAGGGATGAACATTTTGTAAAGCTTTCCTGTGTTAATTATAGCCCATACCTTGTCACTCTCATCCACAACTGAGACTAATTGTCTGCCATATAAGGAGACATGCTTATTGATTTTGCAGAGGCTAGAACAGCCTAAGATGTATTCTTTCTCCATTGAAATAAAAAGCATTGCCTGCCTGTATTGATTGCTTACCCCACAGAGCAATAGCAAATTGCTATTGTGGAAACATAATAACGCTGAACATTTGTTGCACAGATGATAGGGTAATGTTTAAACGCTGTGTATTCTGTAGATTTACTAATAACCTCCTTAATCATCCCTCTTCAAAAGACCATGCATCTTGGAGCAGACACTAACCTAATGATACAACATCGTTTACAGGCCATAGCATTTCATATATTCAGAATGAATTAAATGACCTATTTTTTCATCATCAACTAGACTGGATGCCAATTTTGCTTAATATTTTATGAAGTCTTGGTAAGAATGAAATGAATTAGCTACAGTGAGATTCCTCCATCTCTTTTAAAATGTCATCCCTACTTGGTGTCTAATTGCATTGAAAGCAGAAGTCTTACTTCAGGATCTATAAATTTTATCCTGTAAAAAAGACAGACTAAATCTGGTCCTTACTTACTTTAAAGTGAACGTTTCACAATATTTTTTACTTTATTTGCCTGACATTGTTAATGTGGTGTGATTAAATGAGGCTTGAAAGAAATATATGCTCCAAGTAGTATAAATTTTATTTGACTGGATATTATTTGTTAATATAAAAGTTATGCAAGACCATTTGGACTAAACATTCAAAGAATAAAAGAACTATTTACTTCCTAATGATGTTACAAATCAGTCTTGTGAAATTCATGCACATTTATATTGGTAATTCCTTTGACAAAGGCACAAACTTCTGGACGTGGCATCTACAGACGATACGATACCCTGGGTTTGCTTGTTTGCTTGTTTACACAAAACAAACTTAAAAGTGATCCTGCACTTCACTCTGTCACTCATTTATCAGTAGATTAAATTTTGTAGCATTTCTGCCAGTACATGTTTCTTGAATCACAACATATTCTTTAAGAGTAAGGTACACATATGTTGTGGCAGGAAAGGAGACCTCAATGTAGACTGACAGAAATAACAGAAGTTACCTATAGTTCTTCGGAGCAATGTAAAATACAAATGTTTTTATTCCCTTTTATAAACTTCTCTGATATATCCTGGGAAATCCAAAGTAAATTTAAAATAATTTCCAAGATATTCCTACAAATCATGAGCACTCACGGTGCTAAATATTGGAAAAGGTAGCAAGGAAGCTATCTGTTCTGGATTCTTGTTATTCTCTGAACCAGGCAACAGAGAAAAGAGAGGTTATTCATTTAAATTCAGACTGATAAGTAAGAAGTTAGACACTGTGGAAGAGAAATTGTATTGTAGACACAAGGATGTGAATTTAAATAGGAAAAGGACGATGAGAAACCAGAACAGGAGAAAATGAACAGGAGGTAAAGAGGACTGTGAAAGCAATGATCAGGGAACAATGGAAAGGAAAGATATGTCCCATCAGTGTTTGAATTCTAGCTGATTGTACAGTATAATTGGTTCATGTGAAACCCTTTAAAGATGATAATTCTTCACAAGATAAAACAAAGAATCATAAGCATCCACTCTTTTTCTTCTTCCCTGATTCCCTGATTGATATAGGACAGGCTATAAGTCAGGCTAGGTAAAAAGTAAACTACCAAAGGCACTGCAGAAATTCAGTTTACTTCATCTTTTGATCACTTACACATGTATGCCTATTGTCAAAATAAAATAGAATAGAATAGAATCAATCAGGTTGGAAGAGACCTCCAAGATCATCCAGTCCAACCTAGCACCCAGCCCTATCCAGTCAACTAGACCATGGCACTAAGTGCCTCATCCAGGCTTTTCTTGAACACCTCCAGGGATGGTGACTCCACCACCTCCCTGGGAAGCCCATTCCAATGGCAAATCACTCTCTCTGTGAAGAACTTCCTCCTAACATCCAGCCTATACTTCCCTGATTTTCATATATTTGGATCACATCACCACATTATTACACAATACTATAACACAGTATTATTGCATTGTGAACATGCTATAAAATACTGAGCGATCTGAAATATCTAGCCATACAATTTTAAAGGGTCATTCCAATAAATAGATGCTTTCTGACTTTAATCTATGCATCCCAATTTTACTGTTATGGAAATACAGCTATTAGTGCCAGTAAATAAAGCTCTGAGAAGAAATACGGGGTGTGGGGGGGGAAATCTTAGGAAAAGCTCTTTTGGAAAAAAGCAAATAATTATTCTGTGCAGGGCTTTCTAAATCCAGCAGGGGAAAATACAGGCAGCTATATAAAATTACAAGCTGAAAAAAAGTATAATAAATTCATTGATTCAAATAGAGACTGTATCATGTTCTGAAAAAGGTTTGAGCTAGCAAACTATGTAAACATGATCTTTATAATAATGCAAATGATCTTGTGTTTCCTCTCTTCTCAGTGCTTCTTGTCCTTGCAAACCTGACATTGCTTTGCAAGTTTTCTCAGGAGTTATATGCTGAAGGGTTTGGACTGAGTTTTTTGGGGGATTGTTGTTTTGATTTGGTTTGGTGTTTTGTTTTTTTTTGGGGGGGGGAAGGGAGAATAGTGCTTCATTAATAAAATAATATCTGAGTCTGAGTTCTGTGTACAGTAAGAGATTATATGGAAAAAGAGCTTGAATGTTTGTCTAAAAGTTATGAAGACTGATAACCTCAAGATGTTTTCATAACTTCATTGGATATGTAGTTCATTTGTAAAATCAGCAAACAATGAAGAAAATACTATCTTTCTTTTCATTTTTAATTCCCTGCTAAGTATCCCTCTACTATATCAATGGAAGTTCCTGTTGGGTTTTGTTTGGTTGGTTGGTTTGGATTTTTTTTTTTAACTCAATAGATTTTCATGCAAAACAATCAGTGGATTTAGATTGCTCTGTAGACCTGTGCTGGGTCACATTTGCTTCCAGGAGTGTGACATCTATACAACCCTGTGCTAGGTAGCACAGCAGAGTAAATAAAGGAAAAACATTTATATAACATAACATTTACAAAACATAACACTGATGCTTAGTTTACTCTATGGCTGTTCTTGCAATAACATAGAGCAGCCCTATCTAAAACAGAAATGCTCTTAAAGAACCTACAGATTTTTTTTTTCTCTCTTTATTTTTTTCAACAGTATGAAAGGTACAATGTAATTGTGTGCTGCTTTTATTTTTACTATGGGAAAGAAAGTCAGGCTAGGTAAAAAGTAAACTACCAAAGCCACTGCAGAAATTCAGTTTACTTCATCTTTTGATCACTTGCACATGTATGCCTATTGTCAAAATAGAATAGAATAGAATAGAATCAATCAGGTTGGAAAAGACCTCCAAGATCATCCAGTCCAACCTAGCACCCAGCCCTATCCAGTCAACTAGACCATGGCACTAAGTGCCTCATCCAGTTATTTCCTGAACACTCCCAGGGACGGTGACTCCACCACCTCCCTGGGCAGCCCATTCCAATGCCAATCACTCTCTCTGTGAAGAACTTCCTCCTAACATCCAGCCTATACTTCCCTCGGCACAACTTGAGGCTGTGCCCCCTTGTCCTGTTGCTGGTTGCCTGGGAGAAGAGACCAACCCCCACCTGGCTACAGCCTCCCTTCAGGTAGTTGTAGACAGCAATGAGGTCTGCCCTGAGCCTCCTCTTCTCCAGGCTAAACAACCCCAGCTCCCTCAGCCTCTCCTCATAGGGTTTGTGTTCCAGGCCCCTCACCAGCTTTGTTGCCCTTCTCTGGACACGTTCCAGCACCTCAACATCTCTCTTGAATTGAGGAGCCCAGAACTGGACACAGTACTCAAGGTGTGGCCTGACCAGTGTTGAGTACAGGGGAAGAATAACCTCCCTCGTCCTACTGGCCACACTGTTCCTGATACAGGCCAGGATGCCATTGGCTCTCTTGGCCACCTGGGCACACTGCTGGCTCATCTTCAGCCTACTATCCACCAGTACCCCCAGGTCCCTTTCCTCCTGGCTGCTCTCCAGCCACTCTGTCCCCAGCCTGTAGCGTTGCTTGGGGTTGTTGTGGCCAAAGTGCAGAACCCTGCACTTGGCCTTGTTAAATTTCATCCCATTGGCCTCTGCCCACCCATCCAGCCTGTCCAGGTCCCTCTGCAGGGCTCTCCTACCTTCCAACAGATCAACACCTGCTCCTAGCTTGGTGTCATCTGCAAACTTACTGATGCTGGACTCAATCCCCTCATCCAGATCATCAATAAAGATATTGAACAGGACTGGGCCCAGCACTGATCCCTGGGGAACACCACTAGTGACTGGCTGCCAACTGGATGTGGCACCATTCACTACAACTCTCTGGGCTCAGCCTTCCAGCCAGTTCCTGACCCAGCACAGAGTGAATTAGTCCAAGCCATGACCTGACAGTTTAGCCAGGAGCTTGTTGTGGCAGTCAGCGTCAAAGGCTTTGCTGAAGTCCAGGTAGACTACATCCACAGCCTGCCCCACATTCACCTGGCGAGTAACCTGATCATAAAAGGAGATCAGGTTGGTCAGGCAGGACCTGCCCTTCCTAAACCCATGCTGGCTGGGCCTGATCCCTTGGCCATCCTGTAAGTGCTTTGTGATGGCACTCAAGATGACCTTTTATATCAGCATGGCACACATGTGGTCATTTAATGTGTTACAATTTTGGGTTTTTTGGTGGGGGATTTCTTTGGTTTTTTTTGTTTCTTTGTTTTTCAGAGATGAATTTGTCTTGCTGAAGGAACATCTACCAAATTTTTTAATTAACTGTGCTTATATGAAACCTAACCTTCTTCTTGTCTACTACACCACATCTTCCCACAGAATGAATTTCACACTTAAATCTAAAGAACATACTTTCTTGCCTTTTAAAGTAACAATATAGGATCAATAAACAATAAAGGCTCACTTGACAATTAGAAATAAATCTGTCTTTCAGTGAAAACAAAGGTGAAGAACTTGACAGTTTTGTAATGCAATTTTTAATTTTTAACCTTTCTAACAGTTTCCTTTTTCAACAAAGTGTCTTAGTATCTGCAAAATAAACTTGTTTCTATGCAATTTCCCTAAATTGTTTTGTTGCTCAGTTCCTTGTTAAACATTGTCTAAAATCTTGAGATTAACTTAATTTTAGACTATTGCACTTAAAATTGACAGAACCCCCCAGTCTTTAAGCACTAAAACTGTTTTACGCTTGTTTTCTGCAATAATATTTCCACAGTACTTAATTTTTGCCATCATCAGGACTTCACAGAATTATGGACTGGTAGAGGTTGAAAGGAACTTCCAGAAATCGTCAATGCCAACTCCCCTGTTAATGCAGGTACACCTAGATCAGGTTGCATAGACATGTGTCCAATTGGGTTTTGAAAGTCTCTGGAGAAGAAGGCTCCACAGACTCTTTGGGCAACCCATTCCAGTGCTCCATCATCCTCAAAGTAAGAAGTTTCTCATGTTTAAGTGAAACTTCCTGTGTTCTAGTTTGTACCTGTTGCCTTTTGTAGTATCACTGGACACTATTCAAAAGAGCCCAGTCCCACCCTCTTCAGTACCACCCTTTAGATATTTATATGAATTAATATGACCTCCTCTCAGCCTTCACTTGTCTAAGCTAAAGGGCCCCAGGTCTTTCAGCCTCGGCTCGTAAGAGAGATGCTGCAGTCCCCTAATCAATTGGACTCTCTCCAGTTACTCTGTCCTGAACTGTGGAGAGATAGAGACAATAATCCAGAGAAGATTAAAGGAGAAGAACCTCTGCTTATCTGATGTCTACACTCTGTCATGGAAGGCCAATATAGGCCTAAAACATGTCCTGGCTTGTCCAGATATGTTTCCCTGCTCTCCCTCCTTCTGCTGATGTGGAAAGTACTGTGAGAAAGGAAGACAAAAGGCCTGATGCCTCCAAGTCTCCTTCTCTCCTTTCAACTTGTAAACATGGTACCTCACGTGCTTATACACTTAGAATAACAGAATCTTAGAATCAGTCAGGGTTGGAAGAGACCACAAGGATCATCTAGTTTCAAACCCCCTGACATGGGCAGAGACACTCTACCCTAGATTAGGCTGGCCTGAACACCTGTTTGTGTTCTGGCCTTAAAAGGCCAAAGTAAGTCCTGACTTTACCTAATATATTTGAGTTTGCCTAACTGCCATTCTGATTGGCTAATCCATAGTCAAAGACCTAATGGTCTTGGGCTGTATTGATAAAAAGAGATGAGCAGGTAAACAAAACATGCTCTGCCTCAATGTGCTTTACCTTAATGTGCTTCTGCTTTATTGCTCTTCGCCATTGCATCCTACCATGCTCTGCATGACACATAATAACAAACCCTGATGCTTTGTGTTTGTCTACCTGGAAGCTGCCTTGTCTCAGTTTACCAGAAGATTGGCTTTAATTGACTTCACATGATAGGCTTGCTTAGCCAGCGTGACATTGTGCTTGTCTGCATATCTGCAAGACATCCAGCTTGCAAGTCTTCTGCTGAGACTGGGAGCTCTGGAAGGGACACAGATCATCAAAGAGGAACCAGAATCAAGTCAGAGATCATCTGCCTCTCTCCTAGCACCCTTGTTAGAGCCTGGGAAGAACTAGAAGCCTCAACAGCTATCAAGACATTGACAGAACTCCCTTCAAGTGTTTGGGTCCTGTATGGAAACTGTAGTTAGCCCCAAGAATCTGGAGATAACTTTTGTGAATAAATATTCAAAAGTCTCTTTGCAAAACTGTGAACTTTTTGAGTGAATCCAAGCCTTCTGTCTTAAGCAGAAGGGAGCTCCTTGAATCCCTCTCGTGGGCAAGTGGTATAATTGACCACAAGAACCTCTTTCCATGTCTAATGGTTTAATGTTTTGTTGTACATTGCTAGTTATTTCTTAAGTGTTCTAGACTCTGTTTTCCTGTGTGTAATGTTTTCACGACCATTGCAAAGAACCTATCATTAAAAACTGTGGCCAGTAGCAAGACTCTTGAATATCAAAATTAATAAAGTACATTAACTTTAAAAAGTCTTATCTTGCACCATAATACCTACCATAACACATTCTTCTTAACACACCCTAGAATCACACTGACCTTTTGGCCATGAGGGAACATTGCTGGCTCATGAAGAACTTGCTATCCACAGAGACTCCCAGGTCCTTCTATGTAGAGCTGCTTTCCAGCAGGTCATTCACTAACCTGTACTGGTGTATAGAATTATGCCTTTGTCGGTGCAGGACTCTACACTTAAATCTTGTTGAACTTCATGAGGTTTGATTGCCTCTCTTCACCATGTCAAGGCCTCACTGAATTGCGGCATAGACTTGCAGTGTATCAGCAACTCCTCCCAGTTCTGTATCATCATCAGACTTGCAGAGAGTAATCTCTGTCCCTTCATACACATCATTAATGAAGACATTGAGCAATGCTGGACCCTTTATTGACCCTTGAGGAACTCCACCTGCTACAGGCTTCCAGCTAGACCCTGCACCATTGATCACAACCCTCTGTGCTCTGAGGAAAGGGCAGGGATGCAATACCACCTTTCTACATTTCTCTTTAAATTGTAATCTATTTCACTTTATTTTCAATCCTTATTATTTTTGTGTTGGAGAATGGCTTGCAGAAAGAGGCCATGGTGACTGTATACAGCTGCTGGGCCAGCAAAACGAGGTATATTCGGAGAAATCTAGTGTTGCTGAGCTTAACATAAATAGCCATGAACAGGTTCTGTGTTAGAAGGTATTGANATTTTTGTCCTTTTATTTTCATCTTCACTCAACTATAATTTTGCCAATTTGACCTAAAAATTATTTAAGTCTGCATATCCAGAGTTATTTATTTTTCATTTGATGTAGGTTTGGTGTGTTTGGTTTTGTTTTTCCTCAGCACAAAGAAATTATAGTCGATTAAATTAAATTAATCATTCAACTTTATTACTTCTACATCTACATTTTAAGGTCATAATTTCATAGAGACTAAAAATATATGAAAAAGCATCATGCTAATAAAAGATAAATTTTGATGACTTTTCCTTCAATTGTTAAGACTGATCTCTAGAAAATATGTTGTTGTTTACATATACCTATTAAGTCACACCTTTGAAGACAACACATCTATTGGCAGGGAGGTTAGGTAGAGTTTTGTCTTTAAAAACAGTCAAAATAACTTAGGATTACTATAGTGTGCGCTAAGAATATGTTCCCCAAGTTGTCTCTTACTGTAATTTCAGTTTTGTCTTTTAAAAGATTAAAAAACATATGTATGTTGTTATGAGGTAATTTTTCTGTTTAATTCTCTTGGATAAAGGATCAAAGAAACCTGTACTATACTAAAGATAATTTGGTACAGTAAATCAGCATTGCTTCTATGAAAAATGAGTGGAAATGCATTATTCCTATGAGGATCCAGCTCAGTAGATGTCATACACTTCTGAATATGCAACTAAGCCTTCATTTATTGTACAGTACTGCTTGTACTCCAACAGGAAATTCTAGGTCTTGGGTTTGTGCACAGGGTTTGTTAAACTGCCTACAAGTAAATAGGATCTTTTTTGAATAGCAGTCACTTTTTACACAATAAAAGCTGGAGCACTTGTCCTCTCTGCTAGGTATTTCAACTTCAGACAGAGGGGAAGTAATTGAAAAAATATTATCCTTTGGTTAATGTGAAAAAAAAATACCCAAACCACAATTAATTTATGTTGATGAGGTGAAGAGGGATTATAATAACCCCGATGTGTGTGTTGAAATCTTCATAATTTCTTGACTCCATGTAAGTTAACAAATAAAATCTTTAATCCGTTGCTAAAGAGTGCATCCTTACCAGATCTGGATGCATGTGAGACCATCAGTAATTTTGTGTGTATTCCCAGGAGTTCCTAGAGTGTATCAATTAATGTCAGGCAACAGACTTGCGACTTTCCAGACATTTTAGGAGAACAAAGCCTCTTGCATAATTGATGTTTTGTGGCATCACAATATTATTACTGGTGAATTGTTGTTTTCTGTTTTGCATATATTTTGAGAGGCTTGTGGGAAGGAGAGGAGGCAAAATAATTACCCAGATGGATATTTCTTTTGAGAGTGACAGTGACTTTATTTAAAAAAATATATAATTGTAAGATTTATTCATGATGATTCCCTTGAAACATAAAATTTAAAACAATTCAATCACTCTTTGCCACTCTTCTCATTATTCTAGCATGTCCCAGTTCTTTCACTAGTACCTAATTAGTGTGTTTACTTTGGGGTTAATTAAATCAGCTAAATTATTTGAAATAAACCTCTGAGAAGTGATTTATAGTTGGTTGTTTTTTTTTAAGACTCACAGAGAGTAATTTACTTTATTACCTGGATAAATTTTCACTTCTTCCATTTGAGATATGATAGTAATACAGTAAATATACATACAAACTTCAATGCAAATCATAATTTGATCTATTTTTACATTATATTTACATATAAGAATGTAATACAGCTACAGAATGGCTTTGTGCAGGATAACATAATAATTTAAATATATGAGGGGAGAAAGTGAAGTATTTGTTACTCAAAATCAGGAAAAGAGCTACAATATTTATTGGTGGACAAGATAATGTACCTGATCTACTATTGCAAGAAAGTAAAAATTACTTGCTGCACATTTTAAGCACCCTGAAAGAATACTATACTGTGGACTGCTGGGTTCAAAGTATTAAAATCAATTATTATAATTATTATTTCAAAAGATTATTTTAAAAAGAAAGTGTTGGGTTTTTTTTGGGGGGGGTGTTCTTGTTGTTTGTTTGCTTTCTAAATCTACAACTATACAAGCCTCTACTCTGTCAAACTCTTTGGTAGTCAGCAGTTGCATTACCTGTTGTGCAGTCACAGAGAGAGTTGCAGACACCGGTGAGTAGAAATGGCTTAAGGTTCCAAGTCTATCTCTCAATATGAGTATGAATTTTCTATCGTAGTTAATTGGTGTCATACCACGAAATGGAAGAGGAGTTTAATGGAACAGGCCCACAACTTTCACTTCTAAGAAGATAGGGTAGTGAAAATATCAGTCACTTTCATATACTGTACACAATCTAGATATGAAGTTACTTTCCCAAATAAGTATTCTGAGTTTCTTTAGTATCCTGTGAAGTCTGTGCTCCTTCAGCATTGGACATGAGCTGCACGACACCTTCCACATCAATCAGCTGAGACAGTAGGTATGATACTGCTTCAGAATAATACCTTGAAAAGCACAAGAAGGATCAAGTACATATGAATGTGTCAGCAATGAAAATATGTTGGTGCCAGTTAAAACTCAGCTTATAGACGGGAGTCTCCTTTTTGGCATGCTCATATTTTAATTATTTGTGAGAGTCCCTGGCAAAACAAACACTAGTTTTGGAGATTTTTTAATTTTATTTTGGGATTCATGAATCACTGTTGGCATGCCTAGTGGTAAAATGCACAAATAAAATTCAGCTCACTACATCATTCAGTTGAATGCTATTAAAGTACTACCAGAAAAAAAAATGTCATTTTATGCCAATTTTAGTGAATTATAATGCAAATTACTGGCATAAATAAGCAAGAACAATATTGTCTCTGTTTTTCTGTTTACAGCAATAGCTTTGGGGCTCTCAGGTATATGTTTCCCAGTGTATCTTTTTATGTCCAATCAAGCATATTCCATAAAGGCCATTCTTAACCATATTACTAAATAACAAGATTACTTCAATTTTTCAGTCTGGTGACAAATAATTAACCTACAGCTCATCAAAAAAAAGAGATGATTTTTTTGTCCAGAACAGTTCCTCCATTTTGTCCCATAGTAGTTTCCCTCATTAAGACTCACTGTTATGATACAAAGAAGGCTATGTGAGCAATGCTTTTAATGCCTTCAGCTTTTCATTGGTCTAGAAATTGTTATTGGTGCTCTAATCTAATAACTTGATCCTTTTATTGTGCTTGCATATTTCTTTTTGTTCTAAACAGCTAAAATTAGACAACATCAATTTAAAACTTGGTGAAGCTTTGCAGAAATTCTAGCAGAACTGACTAAATCAGCATTGATTATGTTACATTTAAAAATATTACTTTGACTCATTCTCAACTCCATGCAAATGCTACCACCACTCCAGCTGTAAAGCCTGTAAAAAATTGACTAGAAAGAAACTTAGAGATTATATTTTTCCTTAGTCTCATTCAAAGAAGGAAAACAATGTGCTACTGTGCAGCATGCAGAGTTGTTTCTCAGTCACCATTTAGTGAACTCGTACACTGATTCAGATGTGCAGTGTAGATTTCAGAAGTGTATGGTTTAAACACATTTGTTCATTTTTTTCTCAGTTGCCTGTAGTCCTTATATCTAGGTTTCTGTTTCATATTTCTTAAGTAAGCTAATGAAAATGAATCATAGAATCATAGAATCAACCAGGTTGGAAGAGACCTCCAAGATCATCCATCTCAACCTAGCACCCAGCCCTGTCCAGTCAACTAGACCATGGCACTGAGTGCCTCATCCAGTCTTTTCTTGAACACCCCCAGGGACGGTGACTCCACCACCTCCCTGGGCAGCCCATTCCAATGGCAAATCACTCTCTCTGTGAAGAACTTCCTCCTAACATCCAGCCCATACTTCCCCCGGCACAACTTGAGACTGTGTCCTCTTGTTCTATTGCTGGTTTCCTGGGAGAAGAGACCAATCCCCACCTGGCTACAGCCAGATGTTTCACCAAACTTGTGAAATGAGCTTAACTTCTTGGGAATTAAGACATTAATTCAAACACATTGTCTATTGGAAATGTTATTACTGGCGTTACAGAGTGACTCTTACAGGAGTAGGGCTTAAACTCTGTTCATTGATAATACTTTTTCCCCCTATATTGAAACAACTTGTAAAAAGTTTCTTGATTCCCTCTAGCAAGTGCAATACAGTATGAAGGAAGTATGGAATTGCTGCCTATTATGAAAATTGCAGTAGATTAGAAGTTCCTACTAAGATTAATAATTGTTCTGCATACTGTAAGAACATACAAAGACATGAATTAAGAAAGACTGCAAAGTGAACAAATGAAACACTGCAAGCGGTGGAGCATATTGATGGAGGTTTTCTGCAGGAAGATAAAACAGAGAACACAGCTGGAAATCTTGCTGCATATTACTATGAGTACAAAAACTTACAACAAAAATGTAGAGACAAGTGATTGTGGTAGGTTTGTGTGGGAGGGAGGTATTGTCATGACCCCTATAAGAAGCTTCACAAATTAAACCTGGTTCCAAGTTGGACTCATTTCTTTCCATGCACATGCTAATCTGTTCCTCTGTGATAATATGCTTAGGAAGAGAAAACTTGATGGGCATCTTTGTTTGTTTTGGGAGATCTTTGTTTGTTTTGGGAGATCTTTGTTGTTTTGGGGAGGAGTGAGGGTGGTGGAGACAACCATGTAGACACTGAAATCGATGATGAAGGGGTGGGACCGGCATACCTGAGAAGTCATTGCCATGGGAAGACCAGATTGTAGAAGTGATCCATGCTGGTAGAAATCCATGGAGGACTGTGTCTCATGGGAGGGACATCATGTGCCACAGGGGACTGTGAGGAGTTTTCCACCTGAGGTGGAAGTAGCAGCAAAAAGAAGATTTAATGGACTGGGAGTGATCACACCCCCCATTCCCTGTCTCCCCTGCACTACTGATGGGAAGAAAGTAGAAAACCAGGAGCAGAGCTGAGCCTGGTAAGAGAAGAGAGATGAGGGAAAGCTTACTTAAGATCGGGTTACATTTGTCACTAATGCTCATCCAGATGTTAGCTTTGTTTAAATTAAATCGATTTTGTTTCCCCAAGATGAGTCTGTCTATTGCCAGTGACTAGTCTTCTCTGTCTTCTGTCTTGATCTTTGAGCCTTTTATTGTATTTTGCTCCTCTTCCTCCCACCAAAGGGTGGTAAGAGTGGACTGGCCATGAGATGCTCTACTGCCAGCTGGGTGGGCTAATGTAGTGGCAGATTTAATTGCTGCAGCCACTAGGAATCAAGAAATAATGTCCTTTCTTAGTAAATCTTCTTTATAAGACAGGTATTTCATGGAAGTGCTTGGAAAGCCAAAAAAGTGAGCAGCAAAGGAATTTATTTTGCAGCTGCTCAGCCACACAGTAGTTTTCTAACGCTCCAAATGAGAAGCCAGTATACCACCTGCCTGCCATCTCTTTCTAAGTTACAGCAAGAAAAGTGGGGGGGTAAAGGAAAAAAAATGAAGAAGAAAGAAAATATCAAAATGTCACAAGGGTTCTCTCTGTGCCAGGACAGATCCCCTCTTATCTCCTCATCAGAAGCAGGGCAGATGAGGGGCACCAATTCAAACTTGTAACAAGTACTTTGCATTTGTCACAGTAGTATGATAAACAATTGCTGCACACACATCCTCATGCACATTTCAGTACTTAACAAGTGCCATTTTAGAGCTTCAGTATCACTTTGAATTTCTCATGTTTTCATATTATTAATTATGCATTTGTTTACTATACATGTGTCTAACTCTCTGCATGCCAAAATTCAGAATTATTATTATTATTAATCCAATATGAAACCTACTAGAGTAGGAAGAAGCAGAAATATTTCAAAGTGAAAAAAAAAAAAGTAACCAACCCTATGGAGTTCTGCAATATGAAGCTACCTCATTATTGACAGGCAGACAGGAGGGAGATGGATCAAAGAACCACTGCTTTAATTTTTCCGGCAGTAACTGAGTCAAAACCTTCAAGAACTTAAGAATCTTTTGGAAGCCAAAGGTGTTGCCATTTAAGATACAAGACATTCCATCAGTGAATCTAAAGAAATTTCTATTCAGTTCTATATAAATATGATCCAGATCACCAAAACTGTTTAAATGCATACATTTAACTTCAGGTGGAAATTGAAGTACCTTTGAGGGTTGCACTCTTGGTACCTATCTACAGAATTAGGTGCTGTATGTACACGATCCTAATTACTAAAATTCTGGAGTCAGATAATAAAATCAGATTGTAATTCCCATGTCTTAGATGAAAATCTGAATCATATGTGTAATTGCAAAACAATAGTTCATTTCTGGCCTAGCTTTTAATCACACAGACAGCCTAATAAATTCTGGAATGAGGAAAACAGAACTAATCAATAAAAAATCCACAGCTATGATGAGAGGAAGTAGAGTTTCAGCACTAGATAGATTGGTTGCCCCTTAAGAAAGCCACAGAATTGAGTCCTCTTGGAGGACCAGAAAGGTCCAGGAGGAGGAACCAGGAAATTACAATTTTTGTTATTCAATCCCATAATCTTGCTATCTCTGTCAATTTGGCTGCAAAGCTATGTTCTTCCTCTTTCTTCTTCTGCACATGCCTGGATGCAGTGAGGTCCCTTATCTGGTGGGGGGAAAGATGGTTTCTGTCTTATCTGTGGCCTTCAAGGCCAAACTAATTTTTGCTGTGCAATATGAGCCTGCTTGGGCCTAATGCCAGGCACTGAGGGGAGGCAGGTTCATACCCGGCCAGCCTGAAACCAGCCTAGCAATGTGGGGGAAGAGCGAGCCCTGGGGCTCATGATAAGCCCCAGGTGAGGGAAAAAGAGTACTGTTTTTTGGGTTGATTTGGTAGAGGCTTTTGTGTGAAGTATAAGTTAATGAAGCTTTAGTTGTATAGATGGCTACTAGAGAGAGAAGACAAAGAAACACTTAGAGCTTAATTAGGCCTCATTCATCCCAGAACAAAAGGGTACTCCTATTTTACCTACATTGTTATTATCCCAAGCTCACCTGGTATTGCATGAAGGTCCCCTCTGTCATTGAAAAGCCAAGGATGGAGAGCAGAGCTGCTCAGTGTTAACTGAATCAGCAGTCTCAGTCACACCAGTGACAGCGTGTTCCATGGTCACTGGGAATGTGACAATTTCTAAATCAAAGAATCATAGAATTCTGTGATTGGAAAAGACTTTACTATCATTATAAAGCCTTAGTGCTTCCAGAATGCCAGGGTTCTATCGTTTTACACACATAAACCAGTCACTGTTACTATCCTGAGAAAGCCTGAGTCCATGTCCTGACAGAAAAAACCCCAAAAAGGTTAAGAGAACCCAGCTAATAGATAAAAACACCTGCCACCAAATAAATTATCCCCAGGCCAAACGTTTTCTACATGTCTCTGCCCCTGCCTTACTTTTAGCAGCAACACCCTCTGAGTACTCTGAGTGGACATCTCTACAGCCACTTGTACCTTTGGAGTCATAGTCATCCACCTCTGTTTCCAGACATACTTTGCTTGACTCCCCTCAGGGGTGAGTGCTGGGACCAGTGCTCTTTAACATCTTTGTCAGTGATATGGACAGAGGAATTGAGTGCACCCTCAGCAAGTTTGCAGATGACACCAAGCTGTGTGGCACAGTTGACTTGCTGGAGGGCAGGGATGCCATCCAGAGGGACCTGGACAGGCTGGAGAGGGGGGCCCGGGCCAACCTCATGACGTTTAACGAGGCCAAGTGTAAGGTCCTGCACCTGGGTCGGCACAATCCCAGGCACAGATACAGGCTGGGTGGTGAATGGCTGAGAGCAGCCCTGAGGAAAAGGACCTGGGGGTCTGGGTTGACGAAAAGCTCAACATGAGCTGGCAGTGTGCACATGCAGCCCAGACAGCAACCCTGTGCTGGGCTGCATCAAGAGAAGTGTGGCCAGCAGGGCAAGGGAGGGGATTCTCCCCCTTTACTCTGCTCTCGTCAGACCCCACCTGGAGTACTGTGTGCAGTTCTGGAGCCCCCAACACAAGAAGGACATGGAACTGCTGGAGCGGGTCCAGAGGAGAGCCACGAAGATGATCAGAGGGCTGCAGCAGCTCTGCTATGAGGACAGGCTGAGAGAGTTGGGGCTCTTCAGCCTGGAGAAGAGAAGGCTTCGAGGAGACCTTATAGTGGCTTTCCAGTATCTGAAGGGAGCCTACAGGAAGGCTGGGGAGGGACTATTGACAAGGTCTGGTAATGTCAGGACGAGGGGGAATGGGTTTAAGCTGGAAGAGGGGAGATTTAGACTGGATGTTAGGAGGAAGTTCTTTACAGTGAGGGTGGTAAGACACTGGAACAGGTTGCCCAGGGAGGTTGTGGATGCTTCCTCCCTGGAGGTGTTTAAAGCCAGACTGGATGAGGCCTTGAGCAGCCTGCTCTAGTGGGAGGTGTCCCTGCCTATGGCAAGGGGTTGGAGCTGGATGATCCTTGAGGTCCTTTCCAACCTAAACCATTCTATGATTCTATGATTCTAAGTATGTATTTTTATGTTGCAAATCTCACGTAGTTTTGCCAGATGGCAGTTAGATACACAGGATTTTCACAGCTGATGAAGGGCTCATGCTCAATATTACACAAAATCTGATAGGTAATAATTTGACAGAATATCTTGGATTCATTTGGAGACTAGCGATTGTAAGATTTATCATTCTAAACATCAGTAAATGCATTTTAGCTACCGATTCTACCAGTCTTATCTACATACATTAGCATAATCAACTACTTGAAAATAAACTCGTAAACTGAATGTTTGCATTTATATTTGGGCTAAAACTTATTTCTTTATCTTCTTGTTTATCTTACCTGAACACACTTCTAATTATTTCCTACACTTTCAGCAGCCTACCTCAATGTTATTACTTGGTTTTAGCACTTCTTAAACTACTTCAAATATCTTGCATATTACATATTTATATACATAGCTATAAAAAGGTGCTGCAAAATAAAATGAGATGGTAAAAACTTTGTGTGTGTGTGCATTTGCTCTGGCAAGGAGACTTTTTAATTTACGTGTATTTTACTTGCTGTGGTTATTTTCTCCTTTTCCTCACTTCTCTGATAGAGGTGAATCTCCCCCCAGTTCTCAAAGAACCATTTCTCAACCTTTCACAGTTCCTCATGTAGTTCCACCAGATTGTCATGGTTTAATGAGGGGAGAGATTGCTCCGTTGCTCCAAAAGGGGCAAAAGAAAAATGCTCACATGTAATGGATTGAAGTATATTGGAAATTTTAAATAGAGGAGAAATTCACAAGCTACAGTGTTACAGTTCTACACAAGTGGTAAAGCATAGCAAAGCATACAAACCACACAAATTCATACTCAGCCTTGGCCCACTCCTGTAACCTAGACTTACAACAATCTCATTGCACTAGAACCTTCCAAAGCCTTTCTCCAACCAGGCCTTAATTCCACAAGCCTTAAATGTTCCCTCTCTACCATGCTTCTCATACCAAAAGCATTTGTGACGTAGTACAAGATTCAGTTTAGTAGCTCCAGGCCGAATAAGGCCACTTCAGGCCTAACTGAAAGCACTGCAAAGGTTGAAAACCAGGCCTCACTCCTTCACAGGAGTTAAGAACCTGGGCATCATTCCCAGGAGGAGATAGGCAAGGGAAAAGGGAAGATACTGACCTTACAGCAAATGTTATAGGGATGCAGGATTATGGGTGTGACATACACTGCTTCCTGTGTCCACCCACTGGGCTGAACAGTCTGGTCACTGGAGGTCTCAGCTCCATGATGTTTCTTTATAAAGGCATCCAGCCTAAACTGCCACATTGATGTATGTAAAATTTAGAAAAGCAAGGAGCTGAACCAAATACCTTCACAGAAATCAGTGTGTTAGTGAGTGGTTCTGTGGCCCATCAACTATAGACTTATACAAATGTTCCTGGAAAAAATGGAAGAGCCAGAAGAACGTGAGGAAAATTTTGGCATTCTCAGTGGACAACGTGAAGAAGGTGAAGCGGCATCAGATTAACAAGAAACTCATTACTACAAGCACTAAGTTTTGCTTTCCTTAATGGAGTAGCTCAATGTGTTGCTAAACCCTTACCTATTGTGCTAGTTTGAAGCTAGCTAGAATGTTTTGGTGAGAAGAATTAGATCATAGGCTGAGAAATGAAAACAATGTTGTCTACTTCCCTCACAGCCTTGCTGATATATGTAAAGAAGAAAGGCAAAACATTAGATAAAGTCACTTTGCTCGGCACTTTGCTTGGGCACTTTGTGCTGGGCTGTTCTCTTCTGCTTTGCCTGCTGGGGAGAGCTGAGGCTGCTGGCTGAACTCCATCTTGCTTTCTAACCTCACCCTCCATTTGCTTTGGCTGATTTCACCTTTGCTTCTTAATCCTCTTGGCCGAACCTCCATTCTTCCTTGGGACTGGGGTAAGGTTGAGAGGGGTAGGGGGAAGGTGAGGGGGTGGTTGAGAGCCCCACCTGGGGACTCAGGTTTCCGGGAGGGGAGTTGTGTCTGTATTACCTTTTGACATTGTATATTTCTGTCTATAACTGTATATACTGTAAATATCTGCTTGTAAATTGTGCCAGCTGTAAATATAAGCTTCATTCAAATTTCTGGAGCCAACTGAGTCTAGTCTGGGTGATTTCTAAAGTTGTGTGGGGCGGGGAACACCCAAACCATCACATCCTTTATTTTGGCGCAAAGAGCTGAGATCACAGCTCAAAGCAAAGTGCCGAGCAAAGTGACTTTATCTCATGTTTTCTTTTTTCTTTATCTAATGTTTTTGTTTATTTTTTTCTTATTTACACATCTCAGCAAGGCTGTGAGGGTAGTAGACATCATTGTTTTCATTTCTTAGCCTATGATCTAATTCTTCACACCAAAACATTCTAGCTGGCTTCAAACTAGCACACCTATCATAACCACATATCCATGTTTGAATGAGTTTCTCTAAAACTGGTTACTCATGAACCTGAATTTCCATTTTGTCCCCTGGAGACGTGCCTTTTAATCAGAACTGTGGTATTTCTGCCATTAAACATGGAGAATAGTTTGTAATAATTTTTAAAATAAACAAAAAAAGTTGCTACTTGTGGAAATTTCTTTTTATTTTCTTTTTCTTTTTCTTTCGTTTTTTCTTTGAAAAAGTTTCCTTTGTTGATCTCATTTGAAAAGGTTTATATTTCAACATTTAAACCATTTTATCTAAGCACTACTGGACTACCTTACAAGCATTTTCAGTCATAGTAGGCCTCTAAAGAAAGGACAAGACTGATTGTCAGTGAAGGAAAACCTTTACAAGAACAGACCATTGTGAAATGTTGATATTTTTGTTCAGGTTTCTTTGAGAGGAATCAAACTGTGTTTGTTTTCATCAATTTGACTAGCTGTTTAATGAAATGTGGAAATTTATTCATGAACAAAATTGCATTTTAACATGATCTGCTTGATTAAAGAAAAATGATGAGACATTGCACTAGCATAACACCTTTTTCTTTTTCCCCTGCTGTTGTATGGGAAGAAAAATCACAGAAAAAAAGCCCCCAACAAACCAACACCAAAAGAATACCAGAAGAGCGTTATTCTTTTCTCAAATAACTTCATTTTTCTGTTTCAATTAAAACTTAATAGGGAAATGTAACAGACACAAGAGTCAGGAGTTTTCAAAGACTAGAGACAAGGCATTTGGATAAGTTAACCTTATCGAAGTCAATTATATAATATTCTTAATAATCCTTACCCTTCTACCTAATTTAAGTCATTGGTTATACTACTTGTTACCATACTTTCATTACACTAAATGTATATCATCCTGAGAGAATCTGACACATTCTCTTTTGAGCAAGGTATCATGAGGTTTTGTGCAGCAAAACGAGAACAGTGCCTTTAAAATTATTTGCTCTCTAAAATCTTACCAAAGATTTTGGGAAGATTTTTGTGTCTTTCTGTGTAACTCAGTTTTACTTCCTCTCTATAGACTACACAAGTCTGGTTTGGTGGTATGGCTTTGTCAGCATTCTAGGTGCACCCAAGGATGGTCAAACAACAATAACCTGTAAGATGCAGTGGTGAGAGCTTTTATACTTTGACTTCATGGGAGAGGCAGAAACAGTATCACAGTATCACAGTATCATCAAGGTTGGAAGAGACCTCACAGATCATCAAGTCCAACCCTTTACCACAGAGCTCAAGGCTAGACCATGGCACCAAGTGCCACGTCCAACCTTGCCTTGAACAGCTCCAGGGACGGCGACTCCACCACCTCCCTGGGCAGCCCATTCCAGTGTCCAATGACTCTCTCAGTGAAGAACTTTCTCCTCACCTCGAGCCTAAACTTCCCCTGGCACAGCCTGAGGCTGTGTCCTCTCGTTCTGGCGCTGGCCACCTGAGAGAAGAGAGCAACCTCCTCCTGGCCAGAACCACCCCTCAGGTAGTTGTAGACAGCAATAAGGTCACCCCTGAGCCTCCTCTTCTCCAGGCTAAACAACCCCAGCTCCCTCAGCCTTTCCTCGTAGGGCTGTGCTCGAGGCCTCTCACCAGCCTCGTCGCCCTTCTCTGGACACGCTCAAGCATCTCAATGTCCCTTCTAAACTGGGGGGCCCAGAACTGAACAGAGTACTCAAGGTGTGGTCTAACCAGTGCAGAGTACAGGGGCAGAATGACCTCCCTGCTCCTGCTGACCACACCATTCCTGATGCAACATAATGTGGTATCTTAGTACTTGAGGTGAAATGTAAAATTCAAGTATGGTTTTCAGTGTAACACATCAATAGTTAAAACTATCACTCCTGCTACAGTAACTATGCATATAATGTCAAACTGGAACAGACCTCAGAATTTTAAAAACATTTTTGCTGTTGCTCTTTTTTTTTTAAATAGAACTCATAGAACCATCTCCTCGTATGGAGAACCTGAGATGATTTTTAAGTTATCCCTTTCTTGTGCAGCTTAATTTACACATTATTGCGGTGTTTTAAGAGAAAACAGCAGGGTTTTGACTTGCAATCACTTTTCATAGCTGCTTAAAATTTCAGATATCTTTAACTTTTGCTGACTTGCTCAGCAGGGGCTCCAATGTTAATTTCATTCCTGTTCCATTAAGAATTGGGAGCTGCATTAGCTCTAAAGATGATCACACACATAAAAAACTTTGAAAGCCTCTGTCCCTGGGCTATTAGTGATAAAAAATGATGAAATCCTCCTTGAAAAGAAACAACCAGAAGTAAATAACATTTTCAATATAGAATCTGATAGCAAAAAAAATTTAAAACCAAAAAAATATATGTAACAAATCTTACAAGTTTTTTTTCTAATGCACAGATTATTAAATCCATTAAGTTGACTTTCTCTAGATTTGATATTGTGAATGATTGCCCTCATTCTCACAAAATGCCTTTTAAACTCATTAAACCAAATACTGTTGCTTTTATGCTTGTTTTAATAGTATAGTGCACTTTGCTCTTCATGCTGAAACATTTCCAAATAGAGGTGATTAATTAAATAATCAAAAGTTTAATAAGGTGGTCAGCTTTTCTGGGTACGTATCTGTCCATCAAAGGGAGTCCAACATTTCAATGAATGTATTTAGTAGCTAAAGGATTTTATAAATACACATTTATTAATTTACCTCTTTGCAACATTAAGCATCAGAAATGGTTAGAGAGATGGAGTTTGCTGCTATGGAAAGTTAATGGTAAATCTCAGTGGCTTCCACTGCAGAAAATTAGCAGGTATAAAAGCATTTTCCTTTTAATTTATAAGGCACTTTGTCCTGAATTCTGAGTGAATAAGTCAATAATTTTATAGCAAATGCATCTTCTTAGTTTGCTTCATAAATATTCATTGTATATATTTGTTTGCCTCTTGATAGGTTTCTGTGGCTTTGTCATGCTTTCCACAGCAGTTCTTCCTCCTAACAAACCAGGCCTGCATTTCTTCTAAGCTAAGTACATTTGCCACTGATGTGACCAAAAGCTTGATGAAGTCTTTAATAATTAGTTTAGGTGTACATCTGTAAAATGGGGCAGGTTTTGTATTTGTTCAGAAACCTAAAATCCTCTTTTGTTTGGAATAGTTTTGTAACTCCTTCTTTCATAAACTTACATGGACTAGTCTTTCCTAAGACTTATGGAGATTTTATGATTCAGTAAGCTCTTTCTCTTGTACTCATGCCATGTGATTTCTTCATAAATACTAACTCCACATTAAAAAAAACCCAAACAAACAAAACCAAAACTAATCAGTTTTTATCCCCATATCTCCTAAAGGAAGTCTGTTAGTTTTCCTAGTTCAATCCAGCTTATATGAGTATTTTGAAACTGTAAAGGTATTTAAATTTTAAAGGTATTTAAGTGCATCTTTCCTACTCTTCTGATAATTTGATTCTTTTGTCAATTCAGTAGCCAAAAAGAGAGGCACTGTGTTTTACTTAGAAAGAAAAAATGACTACATTGAAAATAAATATTTAGAATGTATTGCTAAAAAGTATTTGTTTAAAAATAGGGTGCACTTATTTAAGAAGGGTAGAATGACTTAGAATTATTTAGGCTGGAAAAGACATTTAAGACTATCAAGTGCAACCATTAACCTGACACTACTAAACCTACTGCTAAATCATGTACCTATTGTTAACTGTACTATACCACACTTAGCTAAAGAGAGAGCACATTTTTCATCATTTTTATACTTTTGGACACACTACTTTCACTTTCAAAATGCTAAGGCTCACACAGAGCTTATGGTTCTGATATACATAATATCAAATTGAGCTGATTAAAGACATAGAGGATATAGATATGTATTTCTCTACTAGCCCTCAAAGACTTACCAGCCAAATAAATCGATAGTGTGGACTCCTTTATACAGTATCATATGTATTTGTATCCATATCTATAATTGTATACAATAATTTGCAATTTAGAAATAATACAGAAATCCAGTCTTCCCCTCCTAGATAAAGAAAGCCCAGAACATGCCAATGCACCTTCTTTTCTCCCTCCAAGTAGAAAACCAGCAAGATCTCACTTGGAAAATGATATTCAAGATTCATAAGCATAATCCAGTTATTCTAGAACTGCAAAAAAGTGGTTATAGATTATATCTGCCTGTGGTTTTGCAAGAGAAATGCAAATTATTTCATAATAATTTGACAAACTTAAGATGTTACAAAATCATAGAATCAAGCAGGTTGGAAGAGACCTCCAAGGCTTTGTTTGAACACCTCCAGGGACAGCAACTCCACCACCTCCCTGGGCAGCCCATTCTAATGGCAAATCATAGAATCATAGAATCAACCAGGTTGGAAGAGACCTCCAAGATCATCCAGTCCAACCTAGCACCCAGCCCTGTCCAGTCAACTAGACCATGGCACTGAGTGCCTCATCCAGTCTTTTCTTGAACACCTCCAGGGACGGTGACTCCACCACCTCCCTGGGCAGCCCATTCCAATGCCAATCACTCTCTCTGTGAAGAACTTCCTCCTAACATCCAGCCTATACTTCCCCCAACACAACTTGAGACTGTGTCCTCTTGTTCTATTGCTGGTTTCCTGGGAGAAGAGACCAATTCCCACCCGGCTACAACCTTCCTTCATGTAGTTGTAGACAGCAATGAGGTCTGCCCTCAGCCTCCTCTTCTCCAGGCTAAACACCCCCAGCTCCCTCAGTCTCTCCTCATAGGGTTTGTGCTCCAGGCCTTTCACCAGCTTTGTTGCCCTTCTCTGGACATGTTCCAGCACCTCAACATCTCTCTTGAATTGAGGAGCTCAGAACTGGACACAGTACTCAAGGTGTGGCCTGACCAGTGCTGAGTACAGGGGAAGAATAACCTCCCACGTCCTACTGGCCACACTGTTCCTGATACAGGCCAGGATGCCATTGGCTCTCTTGGCCACCTGGGCACACTGCTGGCTCATCTTCAGCCATTATAGGCATGTATAATTACTGTTTGTTTTTTTTGTTTGTTTTTTTTTTCAAATAAATAATGAAGTTATTAGATAATTTCAGATAGGATAATATCCCTGAATCTCAAAAAGTATTTGTATACTTTGTAATAAAATATTTCAGGTGCCTAATACTATTTTTTTTTTCAAGAATGTTTTCACTGTTCATATAAATAACCTGGTCATGAATCTTCTGTTGAAGTGTATGCTTTCTACAGTTCTAAAATGGATGTGTATATTAGTTCAGCAATATAGGCCAGTATATGATTTTCTCATTTCTTCATAGAACATAGTATAAAGATCATTTTTATGAGGTAACAAAACATTTTGTAAGTATTCCTTCAGGGAAAGCATTTCACTTAAATGACCATTTTGTTTTCACAAGACAATAATATTAATAATGCTCAATAAATCATTGTAAGCTTTCTCTCTGAACCAAAACCTCTTCTTCTAAAGCCATTAAATACTGATATTATGGTACTTAGTTTTCAGATTGAATTCTTGCAATAATCAGTATTTTCTGCCTTCCTTGTCACATTTTTCCCTTGGTATATTAGTTTCAAAAGCACCAAATTCTCATATTCCTGAAGTAAGTCTCTAGAGAGTAGTGTGTCAGCTATCAATGCAAAAAATCCTTTTAGTGTTTTGAGAGAAGTACACAGTGCTTCTTGTGGAATTGAATTTAAAAAATAATTCATTTTTGTAAAAACAGTACTTAAGAGTGACTAAAATAAAATTAGGCTAAAAATTGGTTTACAGGAATGAGCGTAACTCATGTTCAATGTACTGAATGAGGCACTATTAGTAGTCATATAAAAACCTCCACTCGCAAAATGTGAATAGTTCAATTACATTGCATGGTTTATAGTCAGTGTGTGGTTTTTGTTGATATTAGAGGAAACCATAGTCTTTCTTCTGTGAATGTAAGCAAATACAAATAGTCATTTGGCATTTAGACAGTGTAAAATTAATAAGTATGCTTAGTGTGCTAGTTTGAGCCTAGCTAGCGTGTTTTGGTGAGAAGAACTAGATGATAGGCTGTAAAATGAAAACAATGGTGTCTACTTCCCTCACAGTCTTGCTGAGATGTATACAAAAGAAGAAAGGCAAAACAAAGATTAGG